>CM056049.1:623150308-623443435 GCA_029574335.1 Rana kukunoris | reverse complement strand
TTGCATTTTTTTTTTCCACGCAGTATTTGCGCAGCGATTTTTTTTTAACGCATTTTTTTGGGAGATAAAAATACACTTTTTGCCACCCAGTTGCTGGAATATGACAAACTTTTTTTTTTTTTTGCACAAAAGTTGCCACTAAATGATATATTGCTCAAACATGCCATGGTTATATGTGGAATTACACCCCAAATATACATTCTGCTGCTTCTTCCGAGTATGGGGATACCACATGTGTGAGACTTTTTGGGAGCCTAGCCGCGTACGGGACCCCAAAAACCAATCACCACCTTCAGGCTTTCTAAGGGTGTAAGTTTTGATTTCACTCCTCACTGCCTATTACAGTTTCGGAGGACATGGAATGCCCAGATGGCACAAACCCCCCCCAAATGACCCCATTTTGGAAAGTAGACACCCCAACCTATTTGCTGAGAGGTATGGTGAGTATTTTGCAGTTCTTGCTTTTTGTCACAAAGATTAAAAAAAAAAAAAAGAGAAAAAAAAATAATAATAATATCTTTCTTCATTTTCAAAAATAAATGAGCGCTGTAAAATACTCGCCATGCCTCTCATCAAATAGCTTGGGGTGTCTACTTTCAAAATGGGGTCATTTGGGGGGGTTTAGTGCCATCTGGGATTTCCATGGCCTCGAAAACTGTGATAGGCAGTGAGGGGTAAAATCAAAGATTTGCGCCCTTAGAAATCCTGAAGCGGTGCTTGGTTTTCGGGGTCCCGTAAGCGGCTAGGCTCCCAACAAGTCCCACACATGTGGTATCCCCGTACTCAGGAGAAGCAGAGAATGTATTTTGGGGTGTAATTCCACATATGCCCATGGCATGTTTGAGCAATATATCATTTAGTGGGCAACTTTTGTGCAAAAAAAAAAAAAAGTTTGTCATATTCCAGCAAATGGTGGCAAAATATAAAATATTCCATGTACTCAACATACCTCTCAGAAAATAGCTTGGGGGTGTCTACTTTCCAAAATGGGGTCATTTGGGGGGGTTTTGTGTCACCTTGGCATTTTATGGCCTTTCAAAACGGTGATAGGTAGTGAGGAGTGAAATCAAAAATGTATGCCCTTAGAAATCCTGAAGGCGGTCTTGGTTTTCGGGGTCCCGTACGCGGCTAGGCTCCCAAAAAGTCCAACACATGTGGTATCCCCATACTCAGGAGAAGCAGCAGAATGTATTTTGGGGTGCAATTCTACATATGCCCATGGCATGTGTGAGCAATATATAATTTAGTGACAACTTTGTGCAAAAAAAAAAAAAATTCATATTCCCGCAACTTGTGGCAAAATATAGAATATTCCATGGACTCAAAATGCCCTCTCAGCAAATAGCCTGGGGTGTCTACTTTCCAAAATTGGGTCATTTGGGGGGGGGGGGGGGTTGTGCTATTTGGGCATTTTATGGCCTTCAAAACTGTCATAGGTAGTGAGAAGTGAAATCAAAATTTGTGACCTTAGAAATCCTGAAGCCCGTGCTTGGTTTAGGGGCCCTGCACGCAGCTAGGCTCCCCAAAAAGTGCCACACATGTGGTATCACCGTACTCAGGAGAAGCAGCAGAATGTATTTTGGGGTGTAATTCCACATATAACTATGGCATGTGTGAGCAATTTATCATTTAGTGACAACTTTTTGTAATTTTTTTTTTTTGTCATTATTCAATCACTTGGTACAAAAAAAAAATATTCAGTGGCTCAACATGCCCCTCAGTAATTTCCTTGGGGTGTCTACTTTCCAAAATGGGGTCATTTGGGGGGTTTGTACTGCTCTGCCATTTTGGCACCTCAAGAAATTAGATAGGCAGTCATAAAATAAAAGCTGTGTAAATTCCAGAAAATGTACCCTAGTTTGTAGACGCTATAACTTTTGCGAAAACCGATAAATATACGCTTATTGCGATTTTTTTTTTACTAAAGACATGTGGCTGAATACATTTTGGCCTTAATGTTTGACTAAAATTTAGTTTATTCGATATTTTTTACTTTTTGTTATTAAGAAAAAAAATTTTTTTTTAAAATTTACGGTCTTTTTCCATTTATATCGCAAAAAATAAAAATCGCAGAGGCAATCAAATACCATCAAAAGAAAGCTCTATTTTTGGAAAAAAAGGACGCAAGTTTCGTTTCGGTATAACATTGCATGACCGCGCAATTACCAGTTAAAGTAGCGCAGTTCCAAATTGTAAAAACACCTCTGGCCTTTAGGCTGACAAATGGTCCGGGGGGAAAGTGGTTAAAAGTTAGCTTCAATGAGAAACTTGACATTCCGTTTGATTTACATTTTTTTATGTCTGCGTGTTATGCCGCGTACACACGATCATTTTTCGGCATGAACAAAACATAGTTTTTCGGCATTTAGAAAAAATTTTGTTTTTTCCAACTTCATCATTAAAACGGCGTTACCCACACGCGATCGTTTTTAAAAAATGCTCTAGCAAAGTGCGGTGACGTACAACACATACGACGGCACTATAAAGAGGAAGTTCCATGCGGATGACGCCACCCTTGGGGCTGCTTTATCTGATTTCCTGTTAGTAAAAGACGATTCGCGCTTTTCTGTCTGTTACAGCGTGATGAATTTGCTTACACCATTATGAACGGTAGTTTTACCAGAACGATCGCTCCCGTCTCATAACTTGCTTCTGAGCATGAGCTGGTTTTTAACGTCGTTGTATCCCACACACGACAATTTTTTACAACCCGAAAAACTACATTTTTTAAAACGTCGTTAAAAAATGAAGCATGTTTGAAAAAAAAATAGTAGTTTTTCAGAACCCGAAAAATGATGTGAAGCCCACACCACGATCGTTTTAAATGACATTTTTTAAAAACACAGTTTTTTTTCATGCCGAAAAATGATTCTGTGTATGCGACATAAAAGTAGGGGTTTATGTGGTCGTCACATCCTCCATGTTCCCCCAAGCAAGGCACTTTGTACAGGGTCACGCTTCTACAAATGGGGTACCTTTACCTGAGCCATGCTCACAACCTGGTAGATGACAAAAATGACCGACACGGTAGTAAACTGTGCTGTGTAGCAGGGTTGTGTAAATCTTAGGACTGTATGGACAGAAATACATATTATTTAGCATGTTAAAATAGCTAATATATGTATTTTATATGTGTTTTTTTACCTGAAATATTCACTTTCATTGTAAGACTGGGTAAAATATCCAACATTATGTATGAGAGCCTTATTGTGCAAATGTATTTTGAGTCCTTTTGAGGTCATGTCACTTCACAAGAATGTATTTTTAGCTTTATTATGGTGCATTGCAATCCACAATGCTATTCAGTGTGAGAATGTGAAACAAGCTGACCGCTAGTCATGTGGCTGAGTCCAGGTGCACAAAGGACATTCGTTTTATATTTCAGAAATGCAGATATGAGTTTAGCAGGCTCCACACAAGAAGAAACTTCATAGAACTGGAGAGAAGAGGGCTGGAAAACTGTGACCACAGCAATAGGACCTTCTGCATGCTTCCCATATCAGACATCATAGGTGTGCACAGCCTATTGCATTAGGGCATGCCCCCAAAGCTCCAACACATATGTGTGTATGTGATTGTGTACTATACTGACGATGTCAATAGAGCGGTGGATGCGTTCAGTAGGGCAGAAATTGAGGGCAGTGGACAGTGTCATTCGATTTTTTTTATAACTTTATTTTTTTACAAATATTTTAGGAGCCCCATTAGGGGGCTTTGGTTAAATATCAGTGGTCTAAACAGGGGGAATCTGCACCACATGGGGTGATTAGGGAGTGCCCAGGCACACATGCCACATCTTGTGCCCACGCCTATGTCAGACATCACTGACAGATTTTCTCATGTAATCTAAAATAAAAAGATAAAAAAAATGACAATCTGATATTTCTGATGAGTTATATACTATAGACCATTGGTCTCCAAATTGCGGCCCAGGGGCCATATGTGGCCCTTTGTTGGCTTTTACCTGGCCCTTGGAGCACTGTTTGTATCCACTGATACCAACAATGGGATATATTTACCCAACTAACACCAATGAAGAGACGGATTTCTTCCCAATGACTCCAGAGATGAGGCACAATTCCTCCCAATGACACTACTAACGGGGCACAAGGACACCAATGATGGGGCACAATGCCTCCCAATGACACCAACAATGGAGCACAATTCCTCCCAATGACACCAACAAAGGGGCCCAATGACACCAATGATATGGCACAATTAACAATTGAATCCAATGACAGCAATGATAGGTTACAATTTCTACCATAACACCAACAATGGGACCCAATGACATCAAGGATGGTTGCACAATTTCTCCCATAACACCAGCAATGGGGCACAATTCATCCCACTGACACCAACGATGGGACACTGTTCCTCCCACTGACAGCAAAGATGGGGCATTGTTTATTCTCACTGACATCAGGAACTTTTTAATTCCCATTGGCCACAGTTCAGCCCCCTTAAGTCTAAAGAACAATAAACTGGCCCCTTGTTTACAAAGTTTGGAGACCCCTGCTATAGACTATTATATATATGGCTATTCACAGATGATTTGACTATTTAATTGTTTTAACTGTTTAGATGCAGTTTAAAATCGAAATATTTTGTTCATGAATACAAACTTTGTGTGTTTATATAGTGTTGTATGAACCCAGCAGACCTGATGCACAGGTAAGGCAGGTAACGTAAAACTACAAGCTGCAGCTTGCCAAGTATAGTCAGGATTTGTTTCATCTCACATTACAATAGACGCTGTCTGTTTCCATTTCCTGAGGGGAAAAACAATAATTACAACAATAACATACTATCATTGTTAATAATACAATCATAAAACTATCAATTTTGTTGGCTTGTCTCATCATAACCCAAAAAAAAACACAAAAATACTCTTAAAGGTTGATGTACCTGAAACCAAAAATTTCAATTTTTTGGTAGATACAATCTCTAGGGAAGTCTGGGATCTCTACACCTTGGTCTGCATTCCTGTCATGGCTTTTATAAGGGGGTTCACACACTGTATTGTATTATATTAAAGCAGTATTAAAGAGGTTGTAAAGGAAAAATGTTTTTTTCATAATAAGCATCCTTTACCTGCAGACATTCCTCTTTTCACTTCCTCATTGTTCATTTTTGCTCAGAAGTTGCTCTATTTCTTCTCTGTTCTGTTCATTTACCGCTTGTCTGATTTTACTGACCACCGTGAAGGGAGACTTTACTGCGGTGGTCAGTGACGTGCTCGCCCCCTCCTGGGAACTACATCTGTGCGGCAGGATGCTCTCTAAGTGTAAGGCCAGACGACCAAATAAATCCGATCAAATCGGTCTGACAGACCGTTTTGATCGGATTTGTCTGCTGGGGTATATTGGTTTGATCGTGTACACGCAATCAAACCAAAATCCCCGCTGGCAGACAGCGCGGTGACGTGGCGGTGACATTGACGCCACCATGTCACCGTCACTGGGAAGTAAAACACTTCCGCGCATGCGTCGAATCCATTCGGCGCATGCGCGGGCAGATATGTCTGCTGGTTAGCGTACTAACCAGCAGACATATCAGACGGACGGGTTCCCAGCAGACAGATTTTAAAGCAGGCTTTAAAATCTGTCTGCTGGAAAAACCCGTCTGTCTGCCCGTACACACGATCGAATTTGTCTGCTGAAACGGTCCGTCGGACCATTTCCAGCAGATAGATTCGATCATGTGTACGCGGCCTTAGAGACTTCAAGGAGGTGTGAATTACTGAGTGTGCCGCAATTCATACTGGGAAATGTAGTTCTTACATGAACAAGTGGTGCAAACCAGGAAGTGAATGAGAGAACAGAAACTAGAACGCCGGAGGTGATATAGATGAAGGAATTTAATAGGTATTTACTCGTTTGTTAACAAAATCATTACACTATTCTGTCTGTCTACCTTGCAGACATTCATTTTAGGAAAAACACATTTTTTTTCCCTTTACAACTCCTTTAAAGCAAATTTAACACTTATTATATTTCAGCTTACCAACTCTTATACACGTTAAAAAAACAAAGTTTTATGTCACAAAACAAAACAACGTTTTTCAGACTTAATTTTCCAAAACGACATTGCATACACACCATCGTTTTTTCCAAAATGCTCTAGCAAAGCGCGGTTACGTACACCACGTTCGACGGCACTCTGTTCCATTGAAGCTCCGTCTCATAACTTGCTTCTGAGCATGCGCGGGTTTAAAAACGTCGTTTTCAACATCATTTTGCCCACACACCATCACTTTTTATGACACAAAAAACGACGATTTGAAAAACGACACAAAAAATTCAAGCATGTTCGATTTTTTTATTTATTTTTTTCAGAAGACATAAAACAACGTTTTGCCCACACATGATCATTTTAAATGACGTTTTTGAAAACGATGTTTTTTTTTCATCACAAAAAGTGATTGTGTGTACGCGGCATTATGCCGCATACACACGATCATTTTTCGGCACGTTGTTTTTCAGCATGTAGAAAAAAACAAAGTTTTTCCAACTTCATCATTAAAAAGGATGTTGCCCACACACCATTGTTTAAAAAATGATGAGCAAAGCGCGGTGACGTACAAACACGTACGACGGCACTCTAAAGGGGAAGTTCCATTCAAGCTCCCATCTCATAACTTACTTCTGAGCAATCGCGGGTATAAAACGTTGTTTTTAACGTAGTTTTAGCCCACACACGATCATTTTAACAACCCGTAAAACGACATTTTTTAAAACGACGTTAAAAAATGCAGCATGCTCGAATTTTTTTTTTGTCATTTTTCAGAAGATGAAAAACGATGTGAAGCCCACACACGATCATTTTAAATGACGTTTTTAAAAACCTCGTTTTTTTTTCATGCCGAAAAATGATCGTGTGTGCGGCATTAGATTTGATGGCTGCATTCATTTTATTTTATTTTTTTACTTTCTTTCTTTTATTTTCACCTGGTGATCCAGCCAGTCTGTTTTTTTTTAACAGGACAAGCTGTCCTGCTGATGTAGCAGTTGGAATGTTGAGAGAAACAATTTAATAAATCTTTATCCCAAAAGGAAAAAAAATGGAAAATTGTATCAAATACTTACCGTAATTTTCCTTTCCTGATGCCAAGACATGGCAGCATACCTATGATATAGCCCCGCCTCTATATCCGCCCACAGGACACGTGATAACTCTCTATAAAACTCTGACTGAGAGCTACCTCCCCCATTCTCCGTATAAAGTACAAAATATCAGAGGGAGGGTTCGTATGCTGCCATGTCTTGGCATCAGGAAAGGAAAATTACGGTAAGTATTTGATACAATTTTCCATTTTCCTGACGCCAGACATGGCAGCATACCTATGATACATGAAGAGCTTTCTAGGGAGGGTTTAATGCTGTAACTTAAAAAGACAAATAAGCTTGGATAAACTTCCTCCCAAACTCTATCGTAGTAAGAGCTGCTAGATCCACCCTGTGGTGTATTAAGAGCATATAATGTGATGACCAGCTAGCCTCTTTGCAGACTGTCTACAGAGACAACCCTGCCTGTGCTATCCAAGAAGATGACATCACCCTGGTTGAGCGATGAGCTCTAACCATCTCTGGAGGATCCTTACCACCTCCACATGCCCAGTGAGTATTTTCACGATTCAGGCCGAGATGGTTCGGGCCGAAGCCACTTACTCTTTAAATCTTAATCATTCTGAATGTAGAAGTAGCCTGAGATGGACATTCCAAAGTCCTCAAAGCCTAACTTGAGCAGATCGGCATCTGATTGCACTGGGAAGGCTAGAAGCACCCATTCACTGAAAAATGGATGTCACGCTTTGGAACAAAAAGACTTCAGCCCAACCCTGTGTCGGAAGAACATGGTGTGAGGCTCTGTCGCCCCAAACTTTGGAGTCGACGCACTCCTCCCCCGAAATCAAGGCTAATAAAAGGCCGATTTTAAAGAAGATCTCCCATAAAGAGCAGTCTTCTGTCAAGAGTACAATGGGGGTTTGCTAGAAAATTGAGGACTACTGCCAGGTTCCATTAAAGGAAACCTATTTCTCTTGGGAAGGCATAGTCCAAGTACCTCCCATGAAGTGATCCATCGGCAGGTTTGCTGCCCATTTTTTTATTTATTTTTGGGGAAAAACCAAGATGGCAGAAATCTTCACCTTACGCAAACTGAGCTCCAAATCCAAATTTAGATTGTAGAAAAGACAGGATTTGAGATAAATTTGGGTCACAAGAGTCAAACTGATGCCCAGCTGCAAAGCTTGTGGGCCTAATCCATTACTCTGGAGTGGATAGCATCGATTGATCCCTTCAAAGAACTCTGCAGAGTTCTAATCCCCTCTGGAAAACATCTGGAAAACTCTTGTAACCTCTGCCTTACAATTTCCAGGCTGCTAAATTTAGACGTGATGGTTGCCGATGTAGTGTATCTCCCTCAGATAAGAGGAGATGAGGAGTCATAGGCAGAATTATTGGTGTGCACACGCTGATACCCATTGCCAGAGAGGACCCAAGATCTGTGAGGCCAGTAAGGAAAACCTGTGATGACTGTCAGGCTCAACAATTTCTTTAATCCTAAAATTCCTGGAGGGAAGGTAGAGGTCAGTTGCCCAACCCAAGGCTTGGTAAAGGCATCTGTCCCCTCCACTAATGGATGAGGGTAGCGTGAGAGGAACCGGTTCCCCTTGTAGCAGGCCGATGAGGCAAAACAGATCCAGTTGAGCGAACCTCCACTCGTGGATGATCCCTTGGAACACTTCAGGGTGAAGGGACCATTCGTTGGGATCCTTGAATTGCCCTGATAGACAATCCGCTTCCAAATTCTGATAGGCTGGAAGATATATGGCCCTCAAATCTGGGAGATATTGCTGGGCCAAAGCCAGGATTGGTTCCATCTCTCCCAGGAGGGACTGGCTGTGCATGTCGCCTTGTCGCTGTATATGGGACTGCTGCCATGTGGTCCAGACAGAGTAGGACTGGCAGACCCTATGTGTGTGGCAGTAAAGTGTTTAATGTCAATGCTGGTAAGAGTTCCAGAATATAGAAACTAGGCCCTGAGTGGGAAATTCCCACCTGCCCTGAATCCTGAGATACTCGCAGGTGGTGTCCCACCCTGCTGTGCTAGTATCTGTAGCAATAATGATCCATGGCTACAGCCCTAATAGACTAAGCCATTTAGCAGTTTATATTTTATTTTTTATTTTTTTAATCACCAGAACTCTGGTGCCTCTGGCTAGACAAAATGCTTCCAATGCGTCAGGACGTCTTGTTGGAAAAGTGAGTTTCCAGTGAACCCAGAGGATCCTCGGAATACAAAAGCCATTGTCCCGAGAGGACTCATGCACTGGGATGCTGACATCACTGGTGCAGCCAACGCCTGTTGGAACATCTCCCTGACTTTAGGGAGTTTGAGGTGGCAAAGAAACTGAGGCTGCCTGAGTACTAAACCAGGCCCCTAGGTAGAGCATATTCCGCATAGGCGCCAACTAGTTTTGGCAATGCTTGCCCCCCCGACTCAAAACGGTTGGTATGACTGAAGGACCAGGACATGCTGATAGGTATACTGCAGGTCCACTGAAATCCTCCAGTAACCTTGTTGAATGACCTGGATTTATGGTATGGAGATACTCCATCTTGAGTCTATCCGTATAGATTGATTCAGCCTCTTGAGGTAGTTCTGGAGGCTGCCGATTAAATAACCAATAACGGCCTTGCCATTGGAAATGATTAAGCACAAAATGAATGTGTGAAAAGCGTCTATGTGACCTTGTGTTGGTGTTTTTGGGGTCATCACTTTAGACAATAAAAGGAATATTGAAATTCCTGGATGCACAGCCATTTCTTCTCTTACATGGCCTGAAACCGCCATTCTTCGGTAGTGGACTTACCGGAACTGGGTCACTTTGAGCCACTTGGCTCCAACTGCCTCCTGGGCAGGCCTGGCATTAAAAGGGCTTCTGAGTATCTTGGGGAGCCGCATGGGTCTTCTGACGCCCTTGGATGGGCGAAAGCCTCCAAAATCGCAGTACCTGTTTGGTGTTCCTCTGAATGGTTGCCCCCTCTGGCTCTTCGATCCTGGGGCAGAAGATCTGATCTTCCTCCTATAAGCCTGGAGAAGATAGTTTCCAGTATTTTGACAAAACAGCGCCTTCCCATCAGAAGGCAGCTTACGGCAATTCAGCTTTGAGGATGAGCCAGCCGCCCAGGATTTTGCCCCAGTGCACCTTTGGCTGCGACTGAGCCAAGGATGGCTCTGGATGACCATCGAATGATGTCTATAGCTGCCTCACCTGTAGGGTCCGCTGAAAGTTATCTCGTCAAGAGCCTTGATGACTCTCCTCTTTGGCAGCTGGGTTTAATCGCATTCCAAGTTCTGCGCCCACATACTCACATAGCACTTGCTATGGATGTTAAAGCAATGCGTCTCACAAGGATCTTGTGAAAGTAGGAAGGGCCTTCCATCGGAAGTGTCACATTCTTGGTCAGTCTGGCGACTGCCGCATCCACTGTTGGAGGGTAGATAAAGGAGTCACATCCTTCCCCATTAGTGGAAACAACTTCTGCAACCTATTGGTTGAGGAGGATTTTCTCTCTCCCTTTCTCAGTCCTCTCTGAAAACAGGCTTCCTATTTCTGTCATAAGAGAAGAAAGGTAGCTTACCTGCTTCTTTAGATTCCTCCTATGGAACCAAAGGCTTGCACACACTTGCAGCATGATCTGCCATTGCCCTAAAAGGCAATCTATGCTTAGGTCACCTTTTAGAGGTATCTGAATTTGTCACTTAGAGTAGACCAATGTATATGCAATGCGATTTTCAAAGAGCGATTTGTACACAATGTTGCAAATCGCATGGGTGCGGCCCATTCACTTGGTTGCCCTATGTGCGCAAATAGAAGCCCCTGCTCCTATTTGAGGACGACCAACTTTGCACAATGTTTTGAAAGGTGCGTTCTCCAATGTGACTTATCACAGCAGAATCGCAAGGCATTTGGGGTGCCCTGAAAGAATAACGGTACCTAATGCATATTGTACAGCGATTGTCACACAATTTTATATCAGATTGTACGGTGTGTAATAACTGGTTTTCTCCTTCCTTGGAGGAGGTACCGGATCCACCCATTACAGTGCAGCTTTACTGCAATAACAAATGAGGATATTAGCATAAAACAAAGCCTCAACCTTCAGGATCTTCTGTTGAGGAGGAGGCAATATCATCTCCCTCTGCCTGAAAGGTTGGCTATAATACTGGGTTTGGGGAACTAGCCTGCTTAATCTGCTGGGCTGGAGTCACCCCGAAGTGCCTGGTACCCCTCCAGTTAGAGAGGGTTGAATGGCTTGGTTTAGACCTGGTGTAGTGCCCATACTGTCCATCCACTTCTGTCCCTGGCTGCCTGAGATGACTGGAAAATTCAGCCAGGGGGTTGGGGACTATTTTGCTGAGCAAGGTGACACCTGCTGACTCCAAAACTCCTCTCTGGCAAGCTGCCTGAAGCAGTCGCTGCAAAGTAGCATTCCAGGCATAGGGTCATCTCCACATGACCAACACTCGCCTTTCGGGCGCTGAGCCCTCAGAGGAGAAGCTGTGTGCGTTCTCTTAAGCGTACATTTGCACCCTTTGTACTGGGTCTGCCAGGACTGGAGGAGACATCTTCCGCCCTGAAAATCCTGATGATCCAGAGAGGGTCTCTGAATCTCCTTGAGCGAGTGTGAGCGGCCGGGGGTTGCATCAGATAAGAAGGCTCGCTCGTCAGGGCTCAATGCACTCTTTTCTCCCGCGTCTTCTTACTTACCAAAAGTTGGCCCTCTACCTGATAGTGGGGGTGGTCTTTGTTATGTGGCAGTAGGCTCATGTTGATGGGAGTTACTGAAAGGTGCATGGGGGACTGCATGACCACAGAAATAAGGGAAGTGAAAGAGAAAAAAAGGAATATAATTAAAAGATTTTTAAATACAGCTTACCTGTAAAATCCTTTTCTTGGAGTACATCACGGGACACAGAGCGGCATATTCATTACTATGTGGGTTATATGGAGTACCTTCAGGTGTGGACACTGGCAATCTCAAACAGGAAGTCCCCTCCCTATATAACCCCCTCCCCTAGAGGGAGTCCCTCAGTTTTGTAGCAAGCAGTATGCCTCCCAAAATGGTCACCCAAAAGAGGGGTGGGAGCTCTGTGTCCCGTGATGTACTCCAAGAAAAGGATTTTACAGGTAAGCTGTATTTAAAAATCCCTTTTTCTTTCTCGTACATCACGGGACACAGAGCGGCATATTCATTACTATGTGGGATGTCCGAAAGCAATGCTTTAATGAGGGGAGGGAGACATCTTCCAAAGAAGGATTCAATTTAGAGATAAACTCAAATCATAATAATAATTCCAACTTAGTCAAGAAAAAACTTTTTTTTTTTTTTTTTTTTATAACCAAGGGTGTTTCTGATCCCGAGGATTTCAAACTGCAGCCTGTAGTACTGCCTGACCAAAGGCAGCATCCGCATTTCTTCTCACGTCTAGTTGATAAAACCTTGTAAACGTGTGGACTGATGACCACGTTGCCGCCTTGCATATCTGAGCCATAGAGATCTGATGGTGTGCTGCCCAAGAGGCGCCCATGGCCCTGGTAGAATGGGCCTTTACCGACAACGGAGGAGGCAACCTCTTCAACCCGTAGGCTTGAATGATTAATTGTCTAATCCATCTCGAGATGGTGGATTTTGCAGCTGCCTGCCCCTTCTTGGGGCCATCTGGTAGAACGAATAACACATCTGTTTTCCGGATCTTTTCTGTAGCTTTAAGATAGGCCTTCATGGCCCGGACAATATCCAAGGTATGCAGCAACCCCTCCTTTCTAGATGTAGGTTTTGGAAAGAAGGATGGAAGTACCAAATCCTGGTTCAAGTGAAATTTGGATATAACCTTTGGTAGAAAGGAAGGATGGGGCCGGAGAACTGCCCTGTCCTTATGCAGAACGAGATATGGTTCCTTACACGATAAGGCTGCTAATTCTGACACTCTCCTGGCCGAAACTATGGCGACCAAGAAAACCAACTTTCTTGTCAGTAAGAGTAAAGGAATCTCAGCCAACGGCTCAAAAGGCTGTTTCTGTAGAGTGGACAGGACAAGATTTAAGTCCCATGGACAAATTGGTGACTTGACAGGAGGATTAATACGCAAGACCCCCTGTAAGAAGGTCTTTACCAGCGAGTGGGTGGCCAGCGGCCTCTGAAACCACACTGACAGAGCTGAGATCTGTCCCTTGATTGTGCTTAGTGCCAGGCCTTTATCCACTCCTAGCTGGAGAAAACTTAACACCCTATCAATAGTATATTTGCGGGAATTCCATCTTTTGGATTCACACCAGCCTACGTAGTTCCTCCACACCCTGTAATAAATCACCCTGGAGACCGGCTTCCTAGCCCTAATCAGGGTAGGAATTACCTGCCTAGACAGGCCTCTATCCCTGAGAATCAGGGATTCAGCCTCCAGGCCGTCAAATTTAGACGCTGTAATGTAGGGTGGAGGATCGGGCCTTGTGAGAGTAGGTCTGGTTGTAGAGGAGAGTCCAAGGGTCTCCCACTGCCATCTTCAGGACTAGTGAGTACCAAGTCCTCCGGGGCCAAGCCGGAGCTACTAGAATGACTGGCTTGTTCTCCACTCTGATCTTGCGCAACAGGCGCGGGAGTAACTGTAGTGGAGGGAATGCATATAGAAGTCTGAATTGATGCCAAGGGCAAACCAACGCGTCGGTTCCGCAGGCCATAGGATCCCTCGTTCGAGACACGAACCTGTCTAGTTTCTTGTTGAACCTGGATGCCATTATATCTACGTCCGGCATTCCCCACCTCTGGCAGATTGTCTGAAAGACCTGGGAATGCAGAGACCACTCCCCTGGCAACAGACTCTGGCGACTTAAGAAGTCTGCCTGCAGGTTGTCCACTCCGGGAATGAATATCGCTGAAATGCAGGGTACATGAACCTCTGCCCATTGAAAAATCAAGTTCACCTCCCTCTGAGCGGCCTGACTCCTGGTCCCCCCCTTGGTGGTTTATGTATGCCACCGCCGTGGCATTGTCTGACTGGATTCTCACCGGGAACCCCTTTAATCTGGAGGTCCAAGCCAGAAGGGCTAGGCGGGCAGCTCTGATTTCCAAGATATTGATGGGGAGCTGCCTCTCTGCTTTCACCCAAGTTCCCTGGCGGGAGAACCCCTCGAAGACCGCCCCCCAGCCTGCCAGGCTGGCGTCTGTGGTAACTACCTTCCAGACAACAGGGCTGAAGGATTTTCCCTTTAGAAGATTCTGAGGGTTCAACCACCAGGCCAGGCTTTGTCGGACCCTTGATGATAGCGTCAAAGGGGACTCTAAGGCATGTGCCCTCTTGCCCCAGGCTGCTAGAATGGCTGCCTGTAGGACGCGAGTGTGGATCTGAGCGTATGATACTGCCTCGAATGTGGCCACTAGCTTGCCTAGTAATCGCATACACAGGCGAATAGTTGGTCTTTTCTTGTTTAGAACCAACTGAACCAACCCCTTGATAGCTTCGATCTTTACAAGGGGCAGGAACACCTTTTGATGTTCTGTGTCTAACCTCATGCCGAGGTATTCCAACTGCTTTGTAGGCTGGAACGCTGACTTTCCCCGGTTCAGGACCCAGCCGAATTCTTCGAGGTACTGAACCGTGAGGTTTACTGCCTTTTGCAGACCCGGCCGTGAGTGATCTATGATTAAAAGGTCGTCCAAGTATGCTAGGACTGTGACCCCTTGGATCCTTAAATTGGCCAGAATTGGCTTCGTGAATACCCGGGGGGCCGTGGCCAGCCCGAAGGGGAGCGCCCTGAATTGGAAGTGTCGCTGCCCCACCGCGAAGCGTAAAAACCTTTGATGCGACTGAAAGATTGGTACATGAAGGTAAGCATCCTTTATGTCTATGGAGGCCAGAAAATCGTCCTTCTGAAGCGCGGCGGCTGCTGACCGGATGGATTCCATCCGGAAGGAACGAACCCTTAGGTAACCGTTTAACCTCTTTAGGTCCAAGATTGGCCTGACATCGCCGTTGGGCTTTGGTATGACAAAGAGGTTGGAATAGAAACCTAGGCCTTGCTCTTGGGCAGGCACTTCTATAATTACGTCCTGGCAAAGCAGGTGATCCAAAGCTGCCAGCATTGAGGCCTTCCTCGCTGGATCCTTGGTAGCCTTGATTCTTGAAAATGAGGCGGAGGATACCTTAGAAACTCCAGTCTGTAACCTGTGGTTACAGATGCCCGGACCCATTTGTCGGGGATCTTGGCTTCCCAAACTTCTGCGAAAAAACGAAGCCTTCCCCCCACCCACAAGAGTGGGGGCGCCCCTTCATAAGGCAGACTTAGGGGCTGTCTTTGACGGCTTGCGATACCACGGCCTCTTACCCCCAGGGGTCTGTCCCTGCGATCTACTGTTAACGTTGGATCGTGCAGGCGGCCGTCGATACTGCCTGGAATTTGAGGGCCCCGAGACAGGAAAGAGCTGCCTTTTAAATGTAGGAGCCCGGAATGTCTTTTTGACCGGTAAAAGGGTACTTTTGCCATTTGAAATAGTCTGAATATATTTATCTAGATCCTCTCCGAAGAGTCGTCCTCCATGGAAGGGAAACCCTGCCAGAAGCTTTTTGCATGGGGGCTCCGCCGCCCAGTTCTTCAACC
Source organism: Rana kukunoris (assembly GCA_029574335.1). Lineage (NCBI taxonomy): Eukaryota > Metazoa > Chordata > Amphibia > Anura > Ranidae > Rana > Rana kukunoris. The sequence continues at coordinate 623,427,771 of CM056049.1, read as the reverse complement.
ATAAGAGCCTTCTCATGTGCACCAAACATAGTGATAAACGAGAGGCCTGCTGGATGGAATCTTTTATAGCATCTACCGCAAAACACAGAGCTCTGGGAATGTCAGAAAACTCTTCTGCTTGTTGGGTAGGCATGTCCCTTAACATTTCCTTTGTCTGGTCTTTTAATGCCTGACAAACTCCAATTGCAGCCACCGCTGGCTGCACCACTGCTCCTGCCGTAGCAAAGGATGCTTTTAAAAGTGTCTCTAATCTTTTATCAACGGATCTTTAAACATGTGTATGTTTTCCACCGGGCAAGTTAGTGATTTATTCACACATGAGATGGCTGCATCCACTACTGGGAGCCTCCACCTCTTGGAGAACTTTTCCTCCATGGGGTAAATGACCGCAAACCTTTTCGGTGGCAGAAAAATCCTGTCCGGCCGTACCCAATCCCGAAAGATCAATTCCTCCAAGAGAGGATGGACCGGAAAAACTGTGTTGTTTAACGGAGCTTTCAAAGAGCCCAGAGAGGATACCGGAGGAACCTGAGGCTCTGGCAATGGTAAACTAAATGCCGAGCGGACCATGTCCGTCAAAGACTGTACCCACAGTCTTTCTGTCTGGGAGTCTGAAAATGGTTCCTCAGAGGCAGATCCCTCAATCCCTGAACCCTCTTGGTTCAGGTCTAGTTGATCCTCCTGTGATTCCAATTCCTCTGGAGAGAGAATCTCAGCATCTGAGGATACACCTCCTGGTGATGGGGATCTAACCCGTTTCTTACCAGGAATAGCTCTAGCGATCAATGTTGCTATTCTCTCTTCTAGCCCCCTAGGGATACGGCTAGCATCTCCTCTGTGATGAACACAGGGCTGGGCTGATCTGGGCCAGCCTCCGCACCAGATCCCCTTAATGGCTCATCCAAGGCGCTTCTTAAATTAATAAGTTGCGGGGAAAGTATCGGCATATCAGAATCAGAAAGGGAACCCTTTTGTTTTTTGGTCTTTTTTGTACCCTTTGACCCCGAACCCTTGGAAGCCATAATACAAAATCGAGGGGCTCCGCCCACACAACAGACTGTAGTGGGCAGGAGTACAAAAATCAGAGTTTAGGGGACAATAGACCACTAATGCCCAAAAACTGATGGGATCCCGTATGTTCTTTCTTTTTTTTTTTTTTTTTTTTAAATATATTATATATTTTCTTTTGACAACATACAGTGACCCCAAACTAAGTTTGCCAGCCTCCAAACCTGCTGCAAAAAAGGGGAATTTCTTGGCTTAACAAAAAGGTATTGGAACAAAGTCCACATGTACTACCCCTCTTCCGCCACCGGGAGTCACTGTTCTGCCGCTCTGCGTCCTCTCCTCTGAAAATCAGCCTCAGACTGAGCACTGACAATGCCTGCTGTCTATAACAGCACAAAGGCGCGCCCCTGTATGACGCCGCAGGCACGCCCCCCCCCCGCCCTCCTGTGTGAACGGCGCGAAAAACGTCCATAAGACGTGCGCGCGCACGCGCGCGCGCGCGCGTATGCCGGAAACAGGAGGAACATGGAGGAGCCGCGCTGCTGGAGATCCAGGAACGCAGAAACAGGCGGCAGATTCAAACCCCGACCAGGTAGGACTCTCCAAAGGCCCCTAGGGATCCTTACTAGCCCTAGGAAGAAACAGCAGGTTTAGCTAGCACACATATTTAGACAGGGGGACCTAGTGATGGGGGGGAAAAGGTGTCATCCTGTCTCTCTTTAGACATAGTGAACAAGGTTGCCCATGCAGAGCATACTTAGGCTATCCCCCCTTTTAGGTTACCCGGAGAGCCTGCTGTCGAACCAAGTCCCGCAGGCTCCCCCTTACCTGCTCCATGCTGCAGGATGTTTGTCCAGCAAACTGATCCAATCTTCTCCCATCTCCGTGGGTAGCGTAGTAGACCTTCAGGCCCTGGGGTCCTATGAAGGTACCCACTGTCCTGGACCTATATAGCACCCTGGCAAACAGGAACTTATGGTTTTTACAAACTCCAAGTCCTGGGCCCAGGGTCCAGCCCTCCAAAGAGGAGCATTATAGGCAAAACCCCACGGCTGGGGCCGGGGTACTGTCCACTTTGGCACTGAGGCTCCTTGGACAGATCCGGTTAGCCCGCCCTTAATCCCAAGGATGTGGAGCAAAGCTATTCCGTGACCAACACCTAAGACACTGGCGAAAAAACTGAGGGACTCCCTCTAGGGGAGGGGGTTATATAGGGAGGGGACTTCCTGTTTGAGATTGCCAGTGTCCACACCTGAAGGTACTCCATATAACCCACATAGTAATGAATATGCCGCTCTGTGTCCCGTGATGTACGAGAAAGAAATATACATATATCTCAGCATTTTTTTTTTTTTTACAAATAGTAAAAATAATCTGGCAGAACCCCATGCCCTAGTAAAACATTGCTCCTTACTCCTCTCTCCCCCATATATCCCTATTACTAGGATAGATAAGACTTACCTCAGAAGGAGATGTTTAAAAGCAAAGGCATTCATTAGCTGTTTAACTGCTCCCTGCAATTGTTAACCTGAGACTCAGTCCTCTCCTACCTCTACTCTAATACAATTAGGAAGGCCAACACCCATCCACACAAAAGGACACCTTAAGCTGGCTACACACCATACAATCTTCAGCAGATTTTACCCTTCAGATTTATCAAAACCACACAACATGAGGCCAAAGCCTAAAGCCTCAACCTGTATGCAATCAGGCAGGCACCACATGGTCCTGGCAATTCTAAAGGAAAACAGACAACAAAAGTTGCAGTGTGTATGGGGCCTTTAACCATTTGCTTACTGGGCACATAAACCCCTTCGTGCCCAGGCGAAATTTCAGCTTCCGGCACTGCGTCGCTTTAACTGACAATTGCGCGGTCGTGCGACGTGGCACCCAAACAAAATTGGCGTCCTTTTTTTCCCCACAAATAGAGCTTTCTTTTGGTGGTATTTGATCGCCCGTGCGGTTTTTATTTTTTGCGTTATAATGAAAAAAAGAGCGACAATTTAAAAATATATATATATTTTTTACTTGTTGCTATAATAAATATCCCATTTTTTTTTTATATATTTTTTTCTCAGTTAAGGCCGATACGTATTCTTCTACGTATTTTTGTAAAAAAAAAAAAAAAATCACAATAAGTGACTGCTTTGCGCAAAAGTTATAGCACCTACAAAATAGGGGACATAATTATGATTTTTTTTTTTATATATTTTTTTTACTAGTAATGGCGGCGATCTGCGATTTTTATTGGGACTGCGATATTGCGACGGACACATCGGACACTTTTGACACATTTTTGGCGCCATTCACATTTATACAGCGACCAGTGCTATAAAAATGCACTAATTACTGTATAAATGTGACTGGCATTGAAGGGGTTAACACTAGGGGGTGAGGAAGGGGTTAAATGTATTGCCTGGGTGTGTTCTAACTGTGTGGGGGGAGGGGGGTGACTGGGGGAGGTGACCGATGCTGTCTCCCTATGTACAAGAGAAACAGCATCTGTCACCTCACTGACAGGACGTGAAGCTCTGTGTTTACACTCAGAGCTCCACGTCCCTGCTCTGTCACCGCCGATCGCGTGTACCTGACGGACATCGTGGCCGCCGGGTACACGCATCGGATCCTCGGTGATGCGTCGGGACTGTTTTTCCCCGCCGCGCGCCACAGGGGAATTACAAGCAAATCACGTCCAAAGACGTGACCCCGGTGCCTCAGGTCCGCGCTGTTCACGTATTCTGTTAATAGCGCGGACCTGAAGAGATTAAAGACATGAGAACAAGAAGGAAAACTGACAGACCTGGAAAAGGGCTTCCATAGGAAAGAAGTCATCATGCAGTCCCAGCTTGCTCAAATCAGACTCCATCGCCGGCAATGCCAAAGGAGGACTGTCGTCTCTGATTAGAGAACACCTCAACCCCAGAAGACCACCAGAAGGGGTTCCCCACCTTGTTGGTGCATTTAGCGTGCCTAAGATGTGGGACCTCGAACTGGGAGAGGCTGAACCCAGCCGGAACTTCGACAATAGTCGGCAGTTAAGAGCGTATCCTGAACGAAACTGTCTGTAGGCTGATATTAAGGACAAAAAGGAGAATGGGGGAGGTAGCTCTCAGTCAGAGTTTTATAGAGAGTTGTCACGTGTCCTGTGGGCGGATATAGAGGCGGGGCTATATCATAGGTATGCTGCCATGTCTGGCGTCAGGAAAAAACTGTTTGCTGTAACTGCTTAAAGAGGAAGTAAACCCTGGCCGATTTTTTCTATTTTTGAAATAGCATGATACACAAGGGCATGGCAATGCATATTACATATAAGATTGTGAAAAACGAGGCCCGCAAATACCTTTTAACAACCGTTGTTTTTTTCTCTCATTCCGGACATAGAAATCGCCAGTGTTAGTGCTGCTTAGTGAATCCTTATCTGACGACACTTCCGCCCTTCCTGATTCCCTGGTCTAAATCTAGCGCATGCGCCGTAGCGCCGTAACCAAGCCTCGATGTCGATTGCTGTTACCGCAGCAACCATGATACATGGCAATGAATGTTCAGTCACACGGGAGGGGGAGTATCAGGAACAAGAGGACTATAGCATCGCGAGACTTCTCCTCTGCGGACAGAGGGGAAGTTCGCCTACGAAGCTCGCTCACATTCAGGACCGGAAAGAATGAAAATGAAAATCAGCAACACATTCAAATGCCAGTTTTGCAGGGCTACAATGCGCAAGCGCGGTGACGTCATCAAAACTAAAAATAAGATTTTCGAGCTAATGACGGCGGTGAGTACACTTTCACAGACAGCGATTTTTAAAATAATGTTATATCCGGAGGTTTACAACCACTTTAAACATGTTAGGGTATCTAATTCTACTGGTGCATGTAACACTTCCCTCCCCCAAGACTGGCAATGTTGCTGTCCAAAGGTATCTCTGTTGCTTCTTCATACAGGGCGAGGCACTCTAATACAGGAGGTGTGTTACTGGCCAGATCACCAGGTAAAACATAGTGAAAAAAAAGAAAAAAAAAAGAAAACAAATGCGGCCACCACATTTAGTGTCACTAAACCCACAACAGTAACATCAGTCTGTATATGCAATAAAGCTTGCTTGTTATACTCGCTGTGGAAACTAAAGCCTCGTACACACGGTACGATTGTTGGTAGGGCATTGTCTGTTCACAGACTGTTGTCCTAAAATCAGGGGCGGACTGCCCGAGGGCCCCATGCCACTAGGAGGTTACATCAGGGTTGCCAGCCTCAGTAAAACCAGGGAAAGTATGTAAAAATCTGTGTTTTAAAAAAAATCACAAAATTATAGCTGCCCCGCCTCTCCGGTACCTTTTCAGTGTGTGTATTATGTGTGTATGTATACTGTGTGGCCCCATAATCTATTGCCTGAGGGCCCTATACTCTCCTATTGTGTGGGGGGCCCATAATCTCCTATTGCCCGGGGGCCCCATGAGTTGTCAGTCCGCCCCTGCCTAAAGTCTTACCATTAGTACGCTCCTTTTGACAATTGTTGTCAAACTTTCGGCCAACACATGTTGGATTACGGGCTAGTAAACTTTCATCAGACAACGGTTTGACATCTGAATTTCATATGGTCAGTACAAATATCCGTCACACAAAAGTCGAAAGTACAAACACGCATTCTCGGAATTAATGTTCACCAAACATGAAATTAGCATAAGGGGCCCAAAGAGTGGTGCTCAAGAGCTGAAATTCCTCGTAGTACGTCACTACGTTGGTGTTTGTGGCACGACAATTTGTGTAACATTAGTAAGTATGCAAGACAAGATCCTGGCATGCTCCTTTTTGACTAAAATCAGATGCTTGGTTGGCCAACAAGTGCACTGTGTGTATAAGGCTTTAGGGCCCTCTGCATTGTGAAAATAGGCTGTTTAATCCTGTTTTCTCTGATTTCCCCCCTCTTCCACAGTCCCCAAACCATCTCCTGATAAAAGGCTAGGGGACAAGCTGAACATGACCAGATTGGTGTTTATTGCTAGAGAGGTTTTTTTTTTCTTGGGAGAGTGCATGCGATTAGCACAGGGCCAATCAGCACTGTCCAGACAGAGGGTCAATGGTCCTGCAGCATTATAGGACAATCAGAGCAGAATGAAAACTCCTCCTACAAGTTTTAAACTAGACACTGAAAGAAGTGAAAAAAAACTGTTATATACTGCTGATGAAAAAATGTATTTAGTTTAAATTTCCTAAAATAATTGCGCTTCCATGTTCTGTGTAATGTGGGAGACCACATATATATATTTGCTACAGGTAATCCTATAATAAGGCTTACCTGTAGCTACCCAGGATATCTCCAAACCTGCATGCCCTTTATTTGCATGTGCCGATGTTATCGCACATACGCACTGAAGCATTGGCAAGTACTGAGTGTGCCGTTAACGCCGCATGCGCGGGAGTGACGTCATCGCGACTCCATCGCGACCAATCACAGTGCCGAAACCGCGATACCCGAAAGTAACTCCGGGAGTGATGTCGGAGGCTGGTGCTGTGTAGTGTTGCTCAAGAATATTTGCATTGCGAATATTCGTTACGAATATTGCATATTCGAGTATTCGCGAATAACTCGAATATCGCGGTGAATATTCGCTATTGCGAATATTCGTATTTTTTCAAATTTATTTTTAAAACAGATCACATCCTAGTGATCTCTATCGACGTCTAAAAGCATTGCTGGTATGATTAGAGACCCTGGGCCGAGTAGCTGAGGCGATCCTTTTATGTTGCCGAATATTCGCAATGCGAATATTCGTATTACGAATATTCGCGAATACTTTCTCTGCCTTCTTTTGCATCAGAGCCAATCAGAGTTCTCCTACCACAGTTGTCAGAGGTTAGCAACCTCCATAGCAACCAATAGGAACCTGCCTGCACGACCATTATATAAGATCACTCCCAGCAGTATTTCAGTGCAGATTCACAAGGTGGCTAGAGAGAGTGGAGTGTTTCTGTGCGTTTTTCCTGTGTATTGCGATCTTAGAGCTTAGCATTGTGTTTCCTATAGTGCTTTCAGTTCTGAGTTTCCTGCTTCTAAAACCCAAATGCTTTTTTCAAAGCAAAAGACCCAACAGCTTTTCTAAAAGCTCAGATTTGTGTTGTTTTGTCCAGGTTAGTGTAGCTTAGTGTTAGATAGATTTCTGTGTAGTTAGGCTGCATTCACACCTGAGCGACAAATCGCCTGTCGCCCGACGCTCATGCCGCTGGAGGGGAGAATCCCCATTCATGTCTATGGAGATGGTTCACATCTCTTAAGCGCCGAACGCCTGTCGCATGAAAAAAAGTCCCGGACCCTTTTTTTCAGGCGACACTGGCGTTCGCCCATAGACATGAATGGGAAGATTTGTAAAAAAAAAAAAAAAAAAATAAATAAATCGAAGCGCGGCAAGTAAAGCCGCGTATGCGGCGTTACTTGCCGCATAGATGTGAATGGAGCCTTAGTGTAAAGCCCCATACACACGGTCAGACTTTTGGCCAACCAACTTCAAAATCTGCAACTTTTCAAATTTTTCTGATCGTGTGTACGCTCCATCAGACCAACTTTTTCAGGTTTCATCCAACAAAAAGTTGGGTCTGCGAACGGACCAACTTTTCGGCAACAAAAGTCTGATGGTGCTTTGTGTGACCATGTGTACAGCAATCCAACCAACTTTTGTACAAAGTGCAAATACGCATGCTCAGAACCAATGTTAAAATCAACCAACAATAGCAGAAGTTAACCAAAGGGTGGCGGTAAAGAGCAGATAAGAGCAGAAAAACCATGTGACAATGGGAAAGTTTTAGAAAAGTTTGCAGAAAAGTCTGACTGTGTGTATGCTATGGGTGTGACCGGACAAATCAATTAGGACAAAATTCCAAGGGAAATTTTGTTGGATGTCCTACCGTGTGTATGGGCCTTTAGTGTACATTTCTTTAAGGTAGCTTAGTTTAGTGTGTGTTTAGCCTCTGTGTTTTGTGTATAAAAAAATAAAAAAATTAGCTTTAGTTTAGTCATATAAGTTTGTGTAAGTAGAGTTAGTGTTTAGTGCATATTAGTTTATTATTTGTAGTCCTCGTCTTTGTCCTTGTCAGTCAGTGTAAAAAACAAAAAAACAAAAAAAAAATTAGCTTTAGTTTAGTCATATAAGTTTGTGTAAGTAGAGTTAGTGTTTAGTGCATATTAGTTTAGTAATCCAGGAAATGATCTCTGTTTTCGCATGTTGTTCGCGCGCATGCGCGCACGAGATTTTTTTTTTTTTTTTATAAAATATCACGAATATTCGATATTAACGAATATTTCACGAATATTCTTCTATATATTCTTGAAATATCGCGAAATCGAATATGGCGTATTCTGCTCAACACTAGTGCTGTGTACGGGAACTGTAGCAAGGGCTTCGATCTCAGGTGAAAATTACATAATGAGCTAGTATGCTATGCATACTAGCTTATTATGCCTTTTTGCTTTTCCAATATGGGTTTACAACTACTTTAAGCTGAAGCAGGAACTCATGGCAGAATGAGTGTGTAAAACTTGGTACTACTGGTCCAAGTTTTTTTCAACCCGATTGTTAAACCGGCCTTGCCCACACACGATCATGAAAAAAAATGCTCTAGCAAAGCGCCGTGACGTTCAACACGTACAACGGCACTATAAAGGGGAAGTTCCATTCAAATGGTGCCACCCTTTGGGCTGCTTTTGCTAATTTTGTGTTAGTAAAAGTTTGGTGAGAGACGATTCGCGCTTTTCAATCTTTGTGCTTTTCAGTCTTCGTGCTTTTCAGTCTGTTACATTGTGATGAATGTGCTACCTCCATTACGAACGCTAGTTTTACCAGAACAAGCTCTCCCGTCTCATAAACTTGCTTCTGAGCATGCACGTTTTTTTCACGTCGTTAAAGCCCACACACAACCATTTTTTACGACGTTAAAAACGTCAACATTAAAAACAACATGAACAATTAGAGCATGTTCTAAATTTTTAATGCCCATTTTTTACGTCTGGCGCCCACACACGATCGTTTTTAATGACATTAAAAAAACATCATTTTTTACATCCCGAAAAACGGTCGTATGTACGTGGCATAACAGAGTTTCCACATCAACATTTTCCAAAATGTAGCCCTTATATTTGCAGATCCAGTAGGTCTGAAGCGAATAGGTAAAAGGGTCAATTGGACCCTTTGCCAGTTAACTTGGACATCCCACACACAGTCAGCAAGTGCATAACCAATGGGAATTTGCTGAATACATACAAATGGCTTAGCCATTTGGGTACGTCACATCATCATGAAATATAATAAGCTCGGTCTACTCCAACGGGAGTGAACTAGTCCTTTGGACTCCTTTACTAGTTAACTTATGTGGGTCAGTCTCATCCTTGATTAGCAATCCTTGGGTAACGCCTGCACACCTCATATTAGTCCTGATCAAGCACAAATCCTACAATTTACTCATTACTGTCATCGGTTCACCTAGATCCTACCAAGAATACGAGCTATTAGATTAATAAACTAAAATAAACTATTGTATCTGAGTCTCTCAGAGTTACAGCGTCACATGTATATTAGCTCTGTACCATGGACTTTGGTAGCTTATATCTCTCTACCTCATTAGTTTGCTCCCAACTTCCTTGCACATGCTTCTTCATTCTATGCTAGCCATATTCCATACTATATCTGTCCAGTGACTACAGCGTGCTTGAGCCTTATGCCGCGTACACGCGGTCGTTTTTTTGCGATGAAAAAAAAACGTTGTTTTTTTAAAACGTCATTTAAATTGACCGTGTGTGGGCAAAACGTAGTTTTTTGTCTTCAAAAAAACGACCAAAAAAAAATTCCAACATGCTTGAATTTTTTGTGTCGTTTTTCAAAACGTCGTTTTTTGTTTCACAAAAAGTCACCGTGTGTAGCAAAAACGTTGTTTAAAACAACGTTTTTCAACCCGCGCATGCCCAGAAGCTAGTTATGAAGCGAGCTTCAATGGAAAAGAGTGGTGAACGTAACCTCGCTTTTTGTGAAAAAAACGATGGTGTGTATGCAACATCGTCTTTGAAAAGTGACGTTTCAAAAACATCGTTTTTTACTTCACAGAAAGTATCGTGTGTACGCGGCATTAGCTTCTTTCCTGTAGGAACTCTTGTTCTGCACAGTTTTTTTTATATCATAACCTTAAAAAGGGGTCAATAATATAAATGTCTATTTTGATTAAAAAATGGCTGCCAGGAATTTATCCAGCTTAACTACAAGTGCGTCTGTTGCTTATATTAAAACACAGACAAAATAATATCAGTTCAGTGTTTGTTCTGCAGATTCAGAAGTGTTCCTCGTTTCTCCAACAAATTTAGAGCAGGTGGATTCTTTGGCGTTTGAAAGAGGTATTTTGAAATGTGAAGAGGCCCTAAGTGGACAACAAACAGCCCTGGGGAACATGCAAATAAGTGGCTGTGGAAGGTTGATTAATGCATTGGTTGTATGTTTCCATAGAGTGTCTGAAGAATGCCATTGTCATCACAGTGTTTACATACTTGGTTGGTGTCCAGTACACCCAATGAACATATAGTACCTTTTAGTTTACTAGGGGGCCTTGAAGGCGTGGCGTAGGTCAAAAAAAGGTAAACCACTTGTTGTTTCAAATATGTGTAAAAGCTCATGAGCTCATACTGGATATTCTCCCATGTGGTTATTCCCACCTCACACACTGAAATACGGCTTTAAAACTGACCCTGGCACCCAACCAAGGGCTCTATAATATCGGTTCCTGACCCTGGGACTTTGCTTCTTGACAAGAACCCCTCTGACCTATAAATGTTTAAAATATTAGAAAGCATCTTACTATGGATATCTGTGCAGGTGCACATGATTTCAGTGCTTGTAGATTTAGAGACAAGGTAATCACTCACAGATTTTAGTAGAAAGTCACAGACAGTGGCGGAACTACCAGGGTCACCCTCATAGGTGTGCGCAACCTATTGCATTAGGGTGTGCACCCCAAACACATACTACCGATCGCTCACAGTGTTCATTCAGAAAGTGAAGGGGCCGGTAAATTACATATTTACTGGCCCTTCCCCACTCTTAAAACATCCCAGCAGCAACAGCCGATAGAGAGGAGGGTAGCTGGCGGCGCTGCAGGGGGAAAGATGGGAGCCAGGGCAGTAGGGGGAATCTGTGCTGCACAAAGTGATTAGGGTGTGCCTGGGCACACCTGGCACACCCTGTGCGCACGCCTATGGTCACCCTGGTGTTCCGCCACTGTGAGGGGACCCCACGGCCCACTGCAGAACATGTGAAATGGTCCCCCCCTCCTGTATCTTGTGTCTTCATGACCACACTGTACTTAGTTCTCCCAGTACTGCCTCCCTCCCCACTGATGCATTCTGGAGATGCAGCTGTCCATGCCCTTGTGCCCAGTGCTTGGAACCCTCTCCTCTGCTGATCACCTAACTCTCTTTCTCTCCACACGGTGTAACCAGAACTAGCCCGGAGCTGCGGTTTCTTATCCTTCCCATCTTTCTGTCCTCATCTTCAGCCAGTCCAAGTGATGGGGCTCCCAGCACGCCCCAGGCAATCCGGACAATCAGAAGCAGGTCTGAGACCCGTTTTCTGATTGGCCAAAAAAAGAAGACTCCCTATTGACCACCTGTGGGGAGCAGGGGAAGGAGGGAGGAAACAGAAGGCAGAGCCAGGAGGGAGGAAACTGAGGGAGAGGAGCCGCTGCCGCTGAAAGAGAGCCCGAAGCGCTGATCACATGAGGTGAGTCAGTGCATCAGACCCACCGGCCGGCCAATCGATGAGGGGGTGTTTTTACTGTTTGCCGCCCCCCCAAAGAAAATAACCTCCAGCCGCCACGTCTCAGGTACGTATTTAGGGGGGCTGCGAGGGAAGATGCATGCAAGGGGTTGTTTACCTTAGTGCATGGAAAACAGTAAGGTAAAAAACCTTTTGCCTTTACAACAACTTAATGTTAATCCTATAGTCATCTCAGCAATACAGGGTGGCCAAATATATAAAGTGTAAAGGAGTTAATAAAACGATAGAGAACAAAAGCTAGAATACAGCTGCAACAAAAACCATCAAATATCTCAATGGTGAACCACAATTGTAAAAAACATAAGTTGCACTTATAATATAAAGATTGGTGAGAAAACAAAAATGAATGGAGTCCATTAACAAAATAAAGGAAAAGACACTGATGGAAAGAAACAAGACCAATGAGAAGGCAAGATTCAAGGCTCGTCCACCTTCACCAAAGGAAAAAGGAGGGGGAAGAAGAGATGTAAAGGAGTCCCCGAATAAGGATAAATCCCACTCTGTATGTGAGTGGGTAAAAGATAGGGGGCGCTAATAATTAATAAAAATAATAATGAAAATCATAGGACTGCGATCCTGAAGTCACTAATCCTTATCAAATAAACAAATGTGCACAAAACATTATCAAACAACATATGTTTAAAACATATTGTGAAATATCAATTAGTGCAAATAATATTCAGTCCCAATCTTAAGCACAACATTTTTTTATGGTAACAAATCAAAGTCCATACAACACCAAACATCCATTCTGTATGTGAGTGCTCTTACCCGAAACAGTCTTAAGCGCAAGCAGATTCAGCCCTCTGCAGGTACAGATGGATGTCCTGTGCCACCGTAATCTCTGTGTTGTATTCAGGTCTCTGTGGTGCTCAATAATAGGAGAGCTGGAACTCCTATCTGGCCAAATATATAAGGAGAAAACAGATAGACCACATAGGGGTAAATTTACTAAAAATTGAGAATGCAAAATCTGGTGCAGCTGTGCATGGTAACCAATCAGCTTTAACTTTAACTTCAGCTTAAAAAACTTTAACTTCAGCTTAAAAAAAAATTACATTCCCCTTGGTGAGATTTTAACAAGCACAAATATTTGAAATTACCAGTACACAATGAAAGGGGGTAGGTAGAACCCGCGCTACGGATCAAATTATCAAGTATCAATAGCTACCTATAGGACTGGTAGCAAGTGCTAAAGTGGCAGCCCCTACGTTTAATTCCACCTAAATGGAATTGGATAATGAGTGGGGGTGAGGTAGTAGGTGTTGGCGCCTCTTTATATGAAAAAGTGATTTGGGGTAAATAAAATGATTTGGGGTAAATAAAATGCAGCCCTAAAACAAATATGGGCTTACATCCACATTGGGTAAACCGTGAAGATAAAATTAAATAAATAAAATATGAATACAAAAATAAATAAATAAATATACACATGTAAAGAAACGTGCTATTATAGTATTATAAAGTGCTCTGTGCCATGAAATTGGATTGAAGTTATATTTAGGCAGTCCATGCAAAAAAGTGCTTAGTGCTTCATGAAGTAATTCAAATGGCTGTGATCATTCAGTGCTCCCTCTCCTCATGCTCTGATAGGTCCCTCACTCACCAGATCCAGGTACCACACAAGGGGTTAAAGGCTTTCACAGTGTTAGCCCCTGTGTGGCTCTGTGGCAGTCTCCTCTGGTTTCAGGTGCTTTGGGTCTAATACGGCTCAAAGAAGAAAAAGAGTGCCCACATAGCGTAATACAGTATGCTAAGTTTTTATTGTAGACAAAAAAGTCAGGTACTCACATTTAAGCATAGAATAACAGGCATATCATAAGGTGATCCACGAGTGTGTACGACTAAAAACTTATTCTGCTCGACCGGTTTCGTCTAATGACATTATCTGGAAACGGTCTTAAGCGCAAGCAGATTCAGCCCTCTGCAGGTACAGATGGATGTCCTGTGCCACCGTAATCTCTGTGTTGTATTCAGGTCTCTGTGGTGCTCAATAATAGGAGAGCTGGAACTCCTATCTGGCCAAATATATAAGGAGAAAACAGATAGACCACATAGGGGTAAATTTACTAAAAATTGAGAATGCAAAATCTGGTGCAGCTGTGCATGGTAACCAATCAGCTTTAACTTCAGCTTAAAAAAAATTACATTCCCCTTGGTGAGATTTTAACAAGCACAAATATTTGAAATTACCAGTACACAATGCTTTTTATTGACACAAAATCATACATAAATTCAAAAACTTTAGGCACGGCATGCTCTTGATGTTACAAATTCATCGATGTGACTTTCTTCACCTGACGCCTTTTAGAGAAATCAAATCTCCTTCATTAAGTGTGTTTGGAGTATTACATCTCTACAATAAAATGTATGCAGACATCAAAAATATAATTACCTTTACCATATTTGACGGCGTATAAGGCGACTGGGCGTATAAGATGTCCACCTAATTTTCCGGCTAAAATTTTGGTTTTGTGATATACTCGCCGTATAAGATGACCCCTCACTGTGCCATTGCCCCACCTCACTGTGCCATTGCCTCATCTCACTGTGCCATTGCCTCACCTCACCATTGCCTCGCCTCACCTCACCATTGCCTCGCCTCACCTCACCTCACCTCACCTCACTGTGCCATTGACTCACCTCACTGTGCCATTGCCTCATCTCACTGTGCCATTGCTCACCTCACCATTGCCTCGCCTCACCTCACCATTGCCTCGCCTCACCTCACCTCACCTCACCTCACTGTGCCATTGACTCACCTCACTGTGCCATTGCCTCATCTCACTGTGCCATTGCTCACCTCACCATTGCCTCGCCTCACCTCACCATTGCCTCACCTCACCATTGCCTCGCCTCACCTCACTGTGCCATTGCCTCACCTCACTATGCCATTGCCTCACCGTGCCATTGCCTCACTGTGCCATTGCCTCACTATGCCATTGCCTCACCTCCCATCGCTGATCATCATTACTTGCCAGGCAGAGTGAGTCAGACTGCAGGGGTTCATTTTTTAAAAGCCGCGCCTCTTCCTCGTGCTGTTCCGTGATAGGCGGAACACTCAGTTTCCCAGCAGAGCCTGTGTTCAGTGTTCCGTCTATCACGGATGTCCTCTCGTCCTAGGCTGAGGAGGAAATGACGTCCATAATAGGCAGACTTTTTATGGTAATACACTATGTAGTCTGTCTGTTTCCTCCTTATGTATATGGCCACCCTGAGATTTCTGTGGGTTCCTATGGGTTCAACATTAAAGCTGCAAGCTATATCCAGTGCCACCATGATTGTTTATAAAGCGTTGAGGACCTCATGCATTGGAGGTCCTAACTATTAGTAAGGAGCTGGTGTGCATTATGGTGGTGGAATATTGAATATGGACACACAGTAATGAGTGAAATGTCATCATGAGGTTTTCACTGGAAAAAGTGGACTTTTTTTGTGAATTCACAGCTTTGAAGTTTTACTTTGAAGACACACATTGCGGGTTATTTATAGATGGCAGAATTAATTCACTGTGAAGTATTTTACACGTCACATATTTTGTTATGTATACGTTTTCTTTTTTATTGATTCATTTAAAGGGATAAGACAACAGTTTTCATTTGGTTTTATATATATTTTGTATTAAAATATTTTTGAGTGCAGCTTTCGCCTTTTTTTTTTTAATTTTATACACTAAGCACAGAGTATTTATTCTTTACATTACTACCAAAACTATTGCATTTCCATGTTCTGTGTACTGTGGGAGACCAGATATAGTGAATGCAGGGTCCTCGGTTTAGTAACATTGTAATGCTATGTCTCATTATACATCCCAGTTCAAATTTCCAAATTCTAGGCCTAACCATAATGATTGGGGCATTGTGAACTAGCTGCGTCTTTTTATTCATGAATGTAAATATTGCTTACTAACCGAAATGATTAAATCGTTCAGGTGTTTAACTTTGGGATCAATAGTACTGTTGAGATAGATGGTGCACTCTATATATTCTCTATTACCAAGCACTGACATACAGTCGGCAGACATTCTGCAGTCAAGCTATTGATGAATCTAGTTAAATATTTGTGATATGCGAACATATTACCATATGCTATAGGAAGAGCAGTTCTGAAAGTCAATAGAGGAGATTAAATACAGTCTACTATTTGGTACAGTAGATGGGGAATACCAATATGAACAGTTTATTTCTGTGTAAGTTGTTTTATAATCTCTCTGGGAATCAGGTAATCCCAGTGGTAGTTTTGTTGTCTAGTATGATTTGATTTAAATATATTATTATCTGATTAAAAACATAAGAAATGTCCTTGGGTAACAAACAAAAAACAGGAACTATCAGCATATTTGGATATTATTTTGATGTTTTTTAGGGTCCTCAGTGACGGCTAGTGGTAACATTTTTGGGGGAAGGGGCGTCAAACAGTAACAGTACCCCCCGGTCGGTCGGGTCTGGTGCACTTACCCCTTTGCGTGCTCTCCACAGGCAGCGCGTGGCTTCCTTTTCCTCCCTCTTCCTCTGCGGCCAATTGAGACTCTTCTTTTTTTGGCCGATCTAAGAAAAGGGCTCAGACCTGCTTCTGATTGGCCAGAGTGAGGATCAGTGTTTTAATAGGGAATCTTCATTTGCTGTTGTAACACATGAGTGGGCTTGTAGCGCAATGCTCTGCGCCACAAGCCCACCCTATTTTGAAGCCTATTCAAAAAAACACCCCGCCGCTGTAATTCATGTGCCCAGCATCCTGAAAGGGGTCGGATGCATGAATAGGGGGTGGCTCTCGTGGATAGAGCATGGGGGTGGCGGTCATGGATAGAGGGGGCTGCGTTTGGGTGCCACTAATGGACAGGCCGCCACTGAGGGTCCTAATAGACTTTTTGGATTAACCTTTATTATTAAGAGTAAGCTATGGTGACCCTAAATATATTATTTACATTTTGAATGTAAAACAGTGTGTTGAGTCATTTGCTGGCTTCTTATAGCCTTAAAGTGGAGTTTCCATCCCAAATTTTTTTTTCATTATTGTGCTCATTTGACCAAAAAAAGCAAAAAACTAAAAAATGTTTTTTTTTTTACTCATCTGGAAAATGCCTGTTGCTATGCGGTCCCACGATATCTGCGCTTGTAATCACCTAGGATTCTGACGCCATCTCCCTCTAATGCTCCTGGGAAATGTGTGTCATAATTTCCCATAATGCAGTGCGCTGCCCAATTATCACTCCCCATCCAAGACTTCCAGGAAGTAAGTGCTTGTGGGCTTCACAATGCCCACAAGCAAAATGACAACCGTGTAGACATAGTTTTATAAACTATCTTTTTTGAATAACTATGCGGAGCGGCGGCGGATTCTAAAATAGTAAGTGACCGGATTTATATTATAAAAACACAGGATGAAAGGACATACATTTAAAAAATGCTAATTGTGGTTTGAACCCCGCTTTAAGAACCCTTTCACACTGAGGCGCTTTTCAGGAGTTTTAGCTCTAAAAATAGCACCTCTCATGCCTCCCCAGTGTGAAAGCCTGAATGCTTTCACACTGAGGCGGTGCGCTTGCAGGACAGGAAAATAAGTCCTGCAAGCAGCATCTTTGGGGCGGTGCGGGAACCGCGTATACACCGCTCCTAAACTGCCCCTTCCATTGAAATCAATTCCTTGTAATAGGAATAAAAGTTATAATTTTTTATTAATTTTTTAAAGTGTTAAACTAAAACAAACTAAGTAAAATGAACAATAATAAAATTAAAGCACCCCTGTCACGTGTGCTCACGCGCAGAAGTGATCGCATACGTCCCGCCCACATATGAAAACGGAGTTTAAACCATACATTAGACGTTAGAGCTAGACCTCCCCTGTAACTCAAAACATGTAACCAGCAAAAAAAAATTAAAGCGTTGCCTATGGGGATTTTTAAGTACCAAAGTTAGGCGCTATTCCATTAACGTGTGCAATTTTGAAGCGTGACATGTTAGGTATCTATTTACTCTGCGTAATTTCATCTTTCACAATATGTAAAAACAGTGGGCTAACTTTACTGTTTTTTTTCCCCCAAAAAAGCGCATTTGAAAAATTGCTGCGCAAATACCGTGCACGGAAAAAAGTTGCAACAAACGCTATTGTATTCTCTAGGGTCTTTGCTAAAAAAAAAAAGAAAATATATAATTTTTGGGGGTTCTATGCAATGGTAATTTTTACACGTAGGAGAAACATTTCAGAATTGGTCTGGGTGGCAAGTTGGTTAGAATTAGAAGGAGAATTAAACAAAAAAATATAATTAGTAATTTTTTTACCACTACTATTCCTTTATATTGGCTTTTGAAATTTACAAATGCAGCAATTTCGAAAATTGGAAGAAAGATTTAGCACTGGGAAATACTTTTTGAACGATAAGTACTCCATTTTATATACAGCTATAAATATCAGACCAAAATGAGGGACAAATGAGGAGGAAAGAGGGACAGAGGGACATCCAAATCAGGAAAGTCCCTCAAAATCAGGGACAGTTAGGAACTATGCATTCACTTTGGGATATTGGTAAACATATCAATAAATATATATTTTTCCCCAATGGGGACACAGACAGCAATTAAAACCCAACAGGTGTTCTAATCCCTGTCCACTTTATTTAAAAAAAAAAAAATTAAAAGGTTTACTTTTAGTTATACAAACAAAGTTGTAAATCTTTTGCAGCTGTGTTCCCCAATTATTATATACATTATGACAAATCTAAAAAAGGGAGGGTGACACCATCATTTGGCTTTGTACTGGCCACAGCAGCTGGGAACAAGTGACAATTATGGCCGGGATATCTTGGCACCAATAATCCTGATCTGTATAGCCACATAAGTGAAATTAAACCCCCCACTCCGCCGCTCCTACTAGCTTAGAGGGTGTAATTTTTCCATTATCTGTGCCCCTTTCTGATGATAATATGCTGGTCAGAGCAGAGGGACCATTTCTTTAGTTTCGGGTGCATGCCCACTCACACATGTGGTATCGCCATACTCGGGAGGAATAGCAGAATGTGTTTTGGGGTGTAATTTGTGCTATGCATATGCTGTGTGTGAGAAAAAACCTGCTAATATGAAAATGTTGTGGGAAAAAAAAAGAAAAAAAAATCTTGATGTTGCAAAGAATTGTGGGAAAAAATGACAACTTCAAAAAACTCACCATGCCTCTTTCTAAATACCTTGGAATGTCTTCTTTCCAAAAAAAGGGTCATTTGGGGGGTATTTTTACTTTTCTGGCATGTTAGGGTCTCAAGAAATTAGATAGGCTGTCAGTACTTCAGGTGTGATCAATTTTCAGATATTGACACCATAGCTTGTGGACTTTATAACGTTCACAAAGACCAAATAATATCCACCAATTTGTACTTATTTTTACCAAAGATTAGGGATGAGCTTCGAGTTCGAGTCGAACTCATGTTCGACTCGAACATTGCCTGTTCGCCTGTTTGGCGAACAACGAAAAATTTGGTGTGTTCGCGGCAAATTCGAAAAGCCGCAGAACACCCTATTAAAGTCTATGGGAGAAATCTAAAGTGCTAATTTTAAAGGCTAATATGCAAGTTATTGTCCTAAAAAGTGTTTGGGGACCTTGGTCCTGCCCCAGGGGACATGTATCAATGCAAACAAAAGTTTTAAAAACTGCAATTTTTTCGGGAGTAGTGAATTTAATAATGTGCCATTTTGGAAGCTGGCATCTGTCCGGGAAGTTTCTGTCCTTTAACTTCCCGGACAGATGCCAGCTTCCAAAATCGCGCCGGCCATCGTGGCGTCATTTATGACGCCCGTCGTACGCCTCGGCGCATGCGCAGATGTCTGGCCTCCACACGGAGGAGGGCTGCATCTTTAGGACTTGGACGCCATTCGCTGACGTCCACAGCAAGCTCATTGGAGCCGTCGGAGACTTCCCACTGTATGCCCACCCCTGGCGGTGATGTCACACGCCGTCCAGGGGGTATTTAAAAACGCAGCTATGGCTGCTTCACTGATGGACTTGTCATTCCCTGCATTGACAGGGTTCCATTCACTGCTTTACCTTCTCATTCTGGATATGACTTCAGCCCTCATTTTCAGGTATTATCCCTTTATGATTTTGATTTTATAGCCATCCTCTCCCCCTGTTTCAGGGGATACAGGATATATGCTTTACTGGTTGATAGGTGTTGGATGGACATAACCATTATTGATGGCTTGATGCCTTTTGTTTTCTAACAGCAATCCCATCAGATGAGGTCACCCTCTGCTGATCATAAACCAGCGGTGTGGTTAACCCCTTATATGCTGAAGCATATTACTCCAGCTAGAACTTGACCTTTCTCAACAGCTCAGGTATACATTTATCATATATTGTATTTTTTAGCTTATTACCTGGCCAAATTGTTTGAATCCAATATGGCCGGAATTTTTCTTAAATTCATTATTGTTACTTTTATTTACTATAGCTTTTGATCATCCTATGTGGACGGACCGGGTCTAATGTGGTTTTGTATGTGGGTTGAAATTTGGCAAGTATAATTGAAGTTTCTTCAAAGTTACATTTAGAATTTTTATTTTCTTCAAAACACAACGTTTCTATTTAAAAACATTTGGATTGCATGTGACCCAGATAGGTAAGATTGCTCATGGTCAATTTACTGGATGATTGTCAAACCAGTTTTTTGATCTCTGTATATGGATCATCTATTGTTATTACAAATCTTGTTATTTCCTTTATTTGATTGACTTCTTATCGGAGTATATACATACTGTTTTTATAATTATGGTATTGTCCAATATAACTATAACTATAGCATTATTTAACCACTTTAGCCCCGGACCATATTGCTGTCCAAAGACCAGAGCACATTTTGTGATTCGGCACTGCGTCGCTTTAACTGACAATTGCGCGGTCGTACGACGTGGCTCCCAAACAAAATTGGCGTTCTTTTTTTCCCACAAATAGAGCTTTCTTTTGGTGGTATTTGATCATCTCTGCGGTTTTTATTTTTTGCCCTATAAACAAAAATAGAGCGACTATTTTGAAAAAAATCCAATATTTTTTACATTTTGCTATAATAAATATTCCCAAAAAAGATCTAAAAAAACTATTTTTTTCCTCAGTTTAGGCCGATACGTATTCTTCTACATATTTTTCGTAAAAAAAAATCGCAATTAGTGTTTATTGATTGGTTTGCGCAATTTTTTTTAGCAATTACAAAAAAGGGGGTAGTTTTATGGCATTTTTATTAATATTCTTTCTTTACTAGTAATGGCGGCGATCAGCGTTTTTTTTCGGTACTGCGATATTATGGCGGACACATCGGACACTTTTGACACATTTTTGGGACCATTGGCATTTTTATAGCGATCAATGCTATAAAAATGCATTGTATTACTATAAAAATGCCATTGGAAGTGAAGGGGTTAACACTAGGGGGCAGGGAAGGGGTTAAGTGTGTTCCTGTTTGTGTTCTAACTGTATGGGGGGGTGGACTCACTAGGGGAAATCACTGATCTTCTGTTCATACATTGTATGAACAGAAAATCAGCATTTCCCCCGCTGACAGGAACGAGAGCTTTGTGTTTACACACAAAGCTCCCGTTCCCCACTCTGTAACGCGCGATCGTGTGTGCCCGGCGGCGATCGTACCCGCCGGGCACGCGCGCGGGACTCGGCGGCGTGCGGGGGGCGCGCGTGCCGGCCTCCGGCGGCGCACGCGCGCCCCCTAGTGGCCGCAAAAGAGAGGACGTAGAGCTACATGCTCTCGCGGTACAGTGCCACCGTCCCGCAGTAATATGACGGCGGGCGGTCGGCAAGTATTTAAAATGCAGATTTTTACGGATTATTATTTCTTTATTTTTTCTAGTTTATCCTGTATACGCTCCTGATGAAGCTCTATTTTTGAGCGAAACATGTCGGGCATCAACAATACAGGTTCTGTTGCGGCTCTTCACTTAAGCCGTTAATAATCCCATGGATTTAAAGTGTTTTGAATTTTTTTTTTTTTTTGGAATGTATATGTTATTTAATAAATTATTGCTTGTTTATAATATCTGTCTGGATCTACTGTGAAATCTCCTGGGAAATTAAAGAATGGACAGCAAAAGGGATAGTTTGATTGGTTCAGTTATACGAGGGAAGGACTTTAAAAACTTTTGCTGCTCTAAGAGAGGAATACAAAGTACCCAATTATACGTTCTATAGATATCTTTAAATGAGACATGCGTTAAATGCCCAGTTTGACAGTGTGGAACCAACAGGCCCGGACAGGCCATAGGGCAAACCGGGCAAATGCCAGCCGTATGTCACGTCTCCCCATGCGTGTACACCACCAACACAGCGCCAGATATAGAGAGATCAGCTGGGGTATCAAAGCCAGCTCTGACACTTCTCCCCTGCCCTTGCTGCCCCCACGGCCAGTTAGAGGAGAGGAGCTGCTTCTACTCCTCCCCTCCTCTCTTCTTCTCCTCCCGTGTCTGCCCCGCCCACTCTCCCGACAGACACTGTTCTGCTGCCTAAGGGATGTGGGCGGGAATGTTCAAGGCCAGCAAACAAAAAGGAAAGATGGAGTCTGATATCCATCCATCCAGTGAGTCCCTCCTGCCTCTGAGTGAGTACTGTACACTGATGTATGGGGTGCCCTTCATTCCTTTCTTCTCTCTCTCCCTTCACCTTTCTTTCTTTCCCTTCTCTCTCTCTCTCTCTCTCTCTCTTCACCTTTCTTTCTTTCTCTTATGTGAGGTGCAACTCAACCGGACAAAAAATCCTTAAAATTAACTTTCAAATTAAAAAAACAATTTAAAAACGATATTACACATAAAATAAAATGACAGAATATTCCACCCCCAGTCTATAACATTCCTTAGGGTGAATAGGTCTTGAAGTTTGATTGTGCAATAACCAAAACCGATTTCCCACTGTCCCCCTAGGTTTTGATCACAGAGATGGTGTTATGCCTTCAGGTGTTTTTAATCTCCCTTCATGATATCAGATAGCTGCAGCAATGTTTTTCTCTCCAAGATAAAACTAGTGTGCTCAGTACAAAGTTACTGCTCACTCGATAGCTGGTGCTCAAAATTCCGTTTACGATACGTCGGGCCACGCCCTGGGTTTCGTGATTGGCACGTCTTCAAGGGCGCCCTCTGAAACGTGAAAAAACGAAAACTGTGCCACAATTGTCACCACTGTGCCATGCCATCAAACACAGCCACTGTGCCATCAATTGTCACCACTGTGCCATGCCATCAAACACAGCCACTGTGCCATCAAGTGTCACCACTGTGCCATGCCATCAAACGCAGCCACTGTGCCCTTCAATTGTCGCCACTGTGCCAATTGATGCCACTGTGCCCTTTAATTGTTGCCACTGTGCCCTTTAATTGTTGCCACTGTGCCCTTTAATTGTTGCCACTGTGCCCTTAAATTGTTGCCACTGTGCCCTTAAATTGTTGCCACTGTGCCCATTGTCGCCACTGTGCCCATTGTCACGGCTGAGCCAGAGGGATCGGCGCTCCGGCACCCTCTATAGACGCACCGCCATCTTCCTTCCTTCCTTCCTTCTGCTTTTTATCTATCTATCTTCATCTATCTTCCTTCCTTCTTTTCTTTCTTTCTAAATCTATCTATCTATCTATCTATCTATCTATCTATCTATCTATCTATCTATCTATCTATCTATCTATCTCCGGCTGCTCAGTCTAAAATGCCCGGGCCTGGGCACCAATGTGGGTTAGGACACCAGTCTCTCAAAAATTGGGCGAGGGGAGAGAGACGAAGGGGTATATCTCAGAGATGTATAAGCATATACTGTATGTGAGTGGAGTATTGGGAGGCCAGAACAGTTGAAAAGTAGAGAGAAATGGTAGGAAGATCTGGGAACCATAACCGACAGACAATGGATGAGGATATTAGAGAGAGGACATATGGCCACAGTTTCGCCTGCACAGAAGGTCTCATTTTTGAAGATGATAAATAGGACATATTACACACCAAAAAGATTATTTAACTTTGGGTTGAGAGCAGATGCGAGATGTCCAAGGTGCCAGGATACGGGGGACTTACTGTAATACACATGCTATGGAGATGTCCAAAATTGTTTAGGTATTGGCTAGGGATCATCAATGTCATTAATACGACATATAAAATAAAGTTGGAGATGGACCCCAGAATATGTATGGTGGGCTAATGGGAAGAAACAAGGGGAGTAGCCAGTACAATAAAAGCAGTGTTAAGGTGCCTCTTTCAGGCAAGAAAATGAATTGCTCAAAGATCGCAAGCAGAGAATCCCCCGTCAGTAAAAGAGTGGACCAACGCTGTTACAGAAACAATATGGAAGGAGAAGATAGTATATACCAAGAGAAGAAATATTAGGGAATTTGATAAAATATGGAAACCCTGGTTGGAAAAAATAGGACAGCCCATGTGAAACGTACATTTATTAACCTGGATGGGGAAGGGAGAGAGGAGGGAGGAAGGAAAATAGGAATAATAGGGGAAAGCAAAAAGGTTATGATATATGTGAAACTTGGATATTTTTATATGGATTAACATGAATGTAACCTGTTTCTTTTATATGATGAAGAAAATAAATAAAGAGAATTAAATAAAAATAAAAAAATGAATATCTCATAAACCTGCACAGTTTAGGAGATATTCACCCTTCATGCAGGCGCTGACGCTGAAGGAACATGTCAGCCCCCTCGGCGGTGACCGGGCAAGCTGCAGGAGCTTCGTTCTAAGGTATAATGTATGAAATTCATGCATACTAACACATTATGCTCTTGTCTTGCCGGCTTTTTTTTTTGGTGTTTTTTTTTTTCGGTGGTTTACTACCGCTTTAAGCAAATCAAACCCATAGTTACTTCAATAGGTTTACATTAAGAGGCTCAGAAACATGGTAACAGACTATCCCGATTGCTTCCAAGGCTTAGCAGGATGTGGTTTCTTTGTTCCACCCACAAATTACCCACCGATATATACATTTTACAATGTTTAATGACATGGAACTAAAAATAACTTGTTAAGAGATATGAGATAATAGTGCCAGGCACTTAGCATGTAATATACTGACACCTGCTATGTGCATGTTTTTTCATGGATTAGTGAAGAAGGGATACAGAAGGCAACTCTGGAGCCGGTGTTTCATCAGATGAGGCGACTCGTCAGAATGTGTAACGGAAGTGACGTTCCGGCTTCGCCATCTTGCTACACCCCGCACTCATCCACAGTAAGGATACACCGAGAAGGGGGAAAGCGGACATCTTGTTACACCTACCGGAGTTTTGCATTTTACACTTATTTTTAACAGTAAACTGAGTTTATATAGTGAAATACAGTACTTATAACTCAGTGCAAATGTTTAGAGGTTGAATTTTAAAAGCAATGAATTTCTTTCAGATTAGCAAACCTGTGAGATGAGCACGCTTGCCGCTGCTTTTAGAATTCAACATCAAAACAGTCAGATGGAGTTCTAAGTACTGAATTTCACTATATAAACTCACTTTACTGTTAAAAATAAGTGTAAAATGTCCGCTGGATGGACACACTCAGACTGAGAAAAGACAAGGAGGGACACACATCAACTTCATCAGAACAGAAAAAGCGCTCTTTTTTTCTTTTTTTCACCTTTTGTGTCCATCCACATCCTGCCTATTCATCGGGGCTCCCTACATGACCTGCATCGAAAGTCGCATCCGTTTGGTTCCTGGTACTGGTGATATTCGTCTCATCGGATTGATATGGCCATCGCCGCCCGGAGTGACCGTCCGTGCAGAGATCGAGGTCTGCTGAGACCATTATGCTGTTTAGACTGGCTGTTAGTAGTAACAGTTGAGTCCACACCTTTCGGTAAGAGCAGTGCCGATCCTGACCTCCCTGGAGCTCTACGCAAAATGACATGTCACATTAAAGTTGAGAAGCGGGGGGGAGCACGCTGACATGTCACGTTGAAGATTAAAGTCGAGAAGCATGGGGAGACGGTGTTCTTTCTGCTGTCGGAAATTACATCTTACATTAAAGTGTGGAGCGTGGGGTGCTGACTTCTTACCTCTTCTCCCATGCAGCCAGCGAGTTGAGAAGCGGGGTGAGGGGCCGAAAATACCTTCTCACCAGACTGGCCTCTAGTAATTGGGGGGGCCCTCTGCAGCTTTGCGGGGTCCGAAGCGGCTTGCATAGTGAGCCTATAGGGCGGATCGGCCCTGGGTAAGAGTACACATTTCGTTAATTGTTTCAAGTTGATGCCTTTGGTGACTTCTTCAGACAACTATACACCTCATGTGGTTACATCTATTCATCGCTTTTTTATTGAACTGTGAATGCATCTACTCATTGGAGTGATCCACCCACCTTCATTATTTTTGAGATTTTGTATCTCATGTGGACTTCATTTATATAAATTTGTGTATATTCATTGTTGTGTCAATATAATATTGATTACAACCCATTAGCGCTGCACTTTTTGTTCCACTAGTTTACTAATAAGCAAGACACATTTTTCACAACTGAAAAGGCTATTTGTTTGATTATCATAAAGGGTCACTAAAGGATTTTTTTTTTTAGCTAAAAAGCTTCCTTTACCTTAATGCAGTGCTGTTTTCATGTTCTCATTGTTCGTTTTTGCTTTGAAGTAGCTGTAATTCTGCTCTGATCTCCACACTTCCTGCTTGTCTGGCTCCTTATATAAAAACTCATGGCAGATTTTCACTGTGGTCTAAGCTGTGTGTCTAAAACTCCTCAGAACCATGAATCAGATTCATTTTAAAAACAAAACACTGCCCTGGATTTGTTTGTTTTTGTTCTGTGTGTCTTCTCTACTTCACATAAACATGAAACCAGTTTAAAAACGAAAGTGAAACTAGGGGCGCATTATATGATTGATTTTTATCTATTTTTAATCATTTTTAAAAGGAATCAGTTAACTTTTATGTCTCTATACCCTGTAAACAGTCATTTCAGCAAAAACATTCTTTTTCCTTTAGTGACCCTTTAATGTTCTTTTAATACAAATACACAGCCAGATAGGCAAAACTGTCTAAATAGTGCACATAGAAATATTTTTTTATGACTACTCTCAGCCGTCGTGTTTTAATTAAACAGACACTGTGGCCTAGATTCACAAAGCGATTACGCCTGTGTAAATGTTGTTAGACTGGAGTAATTTCGACTTACGGGCGTTTTTACGCTAGTCGAAATCCTCAAACCATGAAAAGACACCTGCGGGCTTCATTTCGACTGTATTACGTGTTAGTACGCCTTCAGATCTACGCTGCCAGAAAATTGCGGCCACTGGGCGGACTTCCTGTTGTTTTTCGCCGTCAGGGTATGCTAATGAGCTTTTGCCTGCAATCCACAAAATTTCGCACTTTCAACGCAATCTCTTACGGCACCTTTAGTCATCTTTTTTTTCCGTTTCACTATACCTGCTTTTTGCTGGTCTAATATTAGACAGCCCATGTTAAGTATGGCCGTCGTTCCCGCGTCGAATTTCAACGTTTTCCGATGTCTTTTATTATTTTTAACGTAAGTCGTCCGGGAATAGGAATGTTCGTAAACGCCGCTACTCAAACAACGAATGACGTCACGACGTGATTTCGCGCAATGCACGGCGGGAAATTTCTGAACAGAGCATGCGCTGTTCGATCGTCGCGGGGACGCGCTTAATTTAAATGCTTCACGCCCCCTAATCACGTATTTCGATTGCGCGGCGGAAAAAAAATACGACACAATAGCGTACGCGCAAAAAAACTACCTGAATTCGGTGTAGAGTCTGGTGAAATACGGCAGCGTACCGTATTTCGATTACGCAGCGGAATATTACGTCTTTGTGAATCTGCCCCTGTATGCGTCAGTCTGGTGCTGTTTCTCTATGCTAATAGTGTGTTTATTCAGCTCTTAGGTGCAGCTGGTAAGTTCATGTTTGGATTAAATTCAGGTTTGACTACGTTTTCTTAATAACTGTTTTATGAGGTGTGAATGTATCATGAACACTCGGCAATTGTGTCTTGTATTATATAATTTAGTGTTAAACCAAAGCAAAGTGTCCAATGTCTTCCTTGTAAACATTTTATTGACGTAGAGCTCTGCCAGCTGTACTATATTTCTGCTTCTGTTATGAAGGTCCAGTCGTTATTTAACTCGACTGAGTGCTTCCAGGGTTTACCAAGAACTAAGGCACGATTGTTCAAACTCTTAAGTAATTGGAAAACACCATTGAATCTGCCATTTTAATTACATATATTTAAAGGGGATTTATTGAGCTGCCTCCACACACAGACACACACACTAATAACGCATAAATACTGGGAACCCATAACCCTTAGGCCTCGTACACACGATCGAATTTGTCCGCTGAAAACGGTCCGATGGATCGTTTCAGCAGACATCTCCGATCGTGTGTGGGGGCTAGCGGACAGATTTGTCCACCCGACAGATTTCAAAGCATGCTTTGAAATCTATCCGGTGGGAATCTGTCCGCCCGACATGTCTGCTGGTTAGTACACTTACCAGCAGACATGTCGTCCCGCTCCGCCGCCGCACCGCCGCCAAATGGATTCGGCGCATGCGCGGAAGTGTTTTACTTCCTGGTGCGGTGACGTGGCGGCGTCAACGTCACCGCCACGTCACCGACACGTCAGCGCGCTCTCTGCTGGCGGGGATTTTGGTTTGCTCGTGTGTACACACGAGCAAACCAAAATCCCAGCAGACAGATTTGTTCAAATCTGTCGGACGGACAGATTTGAACAAATCTGTCCGCTCGTGTGTATGGGGCCTTATAGCAAAGGGCAATAGATATACGAAGGGCAAGATACTCACCTACACACACAAACACACACACATTCACTCACTGTTACACATATATGCTTAGAGGCTGCCCTGAAGGGTCAGAATTTGGTGCACTATAAATCCATTAAATCAATCAATCAATCAATCAAAGAACATCTTGTATTTCTGCCTCATCACACATGATACGTCAGTTGGAGCTTACATTTTAGGCCCTGTACACACGTTCAGACGTGTCTGATGAGACTTGTCTGACGGACCGTTTTCATCAGACAACTCTGAACTTGTCTGATGGTCTGATGTGCGTACACACCATCGGACCAAAATCTGATCAGACCAGAACGCGGTGACGTAGAACACAACGACGTGCTGAAAAAACAATGTTCAATGTTTCCAATCATGCGTCGACTTGTTTCTGAGCATGCGCGGGTTTTTGGTCTGATGCTTTTGTGTACTAACCATCGAACCTGTCCGACAGACAGGTTCCATCAGACAGGTTTTAAAGCAAGTTTTAAAACTTTGGTCTGACGGACAACGGTCTGATGGGCCGTACACACCATCGAACTGGTCCGATGAAACTGGTCTGCAGACCAGTTTCATCAGACATGTCTGATCGTGTGTACGCGGCCTAAGACAACCGAATGTTCTCTTGTCAGCTCTGCACGAGGTGGATATGGAATTTTTCGGTGGAAGGTGCACGCTGTCTGTTTCACTAGGATCACCCATGGACACTTTTCTTTATTTATTCATATATTTTTTTGCACTTGATCATCTTTCCAAAATTACTATTATGGAGTTGGCCATATATTATTTACATTAATAATTTACCAACATTAGCCCTGTTTTGGTATAGGACTGGCACAGTTGGACTGTTTTCTAGCAATTTTATACCTTCTTACTTGATTTTCTATTTATATTAAACAGCAGCTTAGACTTTTTTATTCTCTCATTTTAGTTATTTTTTAAAGGGATTGTCTTTAATATATAACCATTATTGTCTACTGGTTCCTTCCATGCTAACACTTGATTGTGTTATCTGGTTTTTGAATAGCAACTTTTTTCATTTGCGCTGAGTGGTGTATTGAATGCCGTTTATACAGTATACATCTTTGTTCCATATATATATATCTATATATAGATATATATATATCTATATATAGATATATATATATATATATATATATATATATATATATGTATAATTATCTATAGAGCATTGGCACTATTCAGCCTTAACCACTTCATTACCCAGCCATAGTCATATGACGCCTACAAATGGGATCTCCCATCTTGACGCAGCAGGTCCACACACTACAGGATGTCTGCAGAAAACTACAGGAGGGGGCGGACACAAGACCAGTCATCCTGCACAAGGAGAGAGAGCAGCAGTGACTGGTCTTTATTACAGGAAGCTTTCACAATGAATTACTGCACAGATCTGTAAAAAAAAAATACTCTAAGCACACCAAGATTCAAAGGTGAATACACTTACTGTATCTCTCGCATTTAGTCATTATTTGCTGATCTCAGATTTAGGTTTTAAGTATTGTTCTAATGTTCACTCCTTTAGGTTGATATTAGTTTAATAATGCCATCTGCCGTGACATGTTTATAGAGGTTTCTCAGCTCTGGGACCATTTATTTTTTCTAAGGCTTGCGGGAAATCTGCTGCATCACTTGAAACAAACATTATTGTTCAGCAAGTTTTTGTACAGCACACTCTTTAATCCGTAGTTTAATCTGCACAAGCTTTGAAAAATGATAGTCACAGCTCAATCACATAAAGGCCAGGCTCTCAAAGCATCGGCTTTAGGCAAATTAGTCACAGTGATTTTGCATCCCATATGTTTACATATGAAGGTTTTCAGAACTCAGCAGAAAACCCGATACTATTTCTGTAGATGTACCTCCACCAGGTTTTGTGTGAAAAGTATTCCAACATAAATTTACAGACATACAGCAACCTTATTCCACTGTTATGTGAGGAAAACAGACAAGTCAGCTCAGGTTACTCCGCTTCATTCATATGTTTTTAGGAGCAAGTATAGCTGGATTTAACATTCTTACATTTTTGTTACTATGCATTAAAATATAACTATTGGAAAAACGTTTGTATTTTTAATTTGGATAGAGTATGGGGGGGGGTATAACCCCTGTAAGTTTTTTTTTTTTTTTTCCATCTGTGTCCTATTGGAAAGATTTCTTTCACTTCCTGTCCCATAGCCACAACAGGAAGTGAGAGGAAATCCCTGCAACTTAAAGCGGAGGTTCACCCAAACAACATCTATATAAGACCAAATTCTTTATACTTCTAACATGTAGAGTTTTTTTTAGGCTGTAAATACCTTATAATCTATGTTTGCAATCCGGCTGCCGGGTACTCACTCCCGCGGGAGTAGGCGTTTCCAAGCTGAGCCGCAATGTAATCTGGGAGTTCGCCCAGATGATTGATGTCCTTCAGAAAATGTTCCCCCCGGCGGATAAGGCCCCCCCCCCTGTATTGCGTAGGCGTGGCACGAGAGTCACAGAGTTTCCGAAAGTAGCAGAACATGTAGAGCCGCGAGTTAGCTCTACACGGTGCCTGCGCACTAACTAAGAGCCGTGTAGAGCTGACTGCGCAGGCGCCATTTAGCGCTGACTCACAGCTCTACATGTTAGGCTCCTTTCGGAAACTCTGTAAAGAATTTGGTCTTATATAGATGTTATTTGGGTGAACCTCCACTTTAAGAAAATCTCTTGGGACCCAGAACTAGTTTCCCCATTGGATGATTTCTCCTCTATTACTCTTCTGGGGACAACCCAAAATCTGTAAAATTTTCTTTTACTTTCACTTTAAGATCCCTTTCACACTGAGGCAGTTTTCAGGCGTTTTAGTGCTAAAAATATCACCTGTAAAGTGCCTGAAAACAGCTTCTCATGCCTCCAAAGTGTAAAAGCCTGAACGCTTTTACACTGGGGTGGTGTGCTTGCCGGACAGGAAAAAAAATTCCCGCAAGCAGCATCTTTGGGGGGTTTTGGAGCGCTGTATACAGCACTCCGACACAGCTCCTGCCTATTGGAATGAATGGGCAGCGATTCCAAAGCACCTGAAACGTGCTTCCCAAATGCCTCAACATGGGCGCTTTTCACCCCCTTTTCGGCCGCTAGCAGGGGATAAAAGCGTTTTAGCGCTAACGTAGCCGCAGCCCCAATGTAAAAGTTGCCTCAATGATAATGGTAAACAGGACAAATAGAGAAGGTGAATCTCCGTAACTGGTGCAGAGGTAAGAGTAAAAACCTGTCAGGTATTTTAATCCTTCTCTCTATCCTAAACTTTAAAAAAGTTTTGTATTTAGTTAGACTTTAAACACTACAGGTGTATATATGCATACAGTAAATATATGTAGATATAGTATGTACATACATCTGTTAATTGACAATTAAATAGTTAAATAGATAGTAAGCGTAAAATTAAATAAACAAAACAAAGTGGCCCTAATCCTGTCCAGTGCCCCCCACGGAAATTCGTGGTATGCTGATGCCTAAACATTTTTTACCTTAAAGAGAAACTGCAGTCTGCTCACATAATTTGTAAAAAAAAATAATCTTTGAAGCTTCCCTCCAAGGCCTTTGCATATTATTTAATATACAGTGCGGAAAATAAGTATTTGAACACCCTGCTATTTTGCAACTTCTCCCACTTGGAAATCATGGAGGGGTCTGAAATTGTCATCGTAGGTACATGTCCACTGTGAGAGACATAATCCCCCCAAAAAAATCCAGAAATCACAATTTATGATTTTTTAACTATTTATTTGTATGATACAGCTGCAAATAAGTATTTGAACACCTGTCTATCAGCTAGAATTCTGACCCTCAAAGACCTGTTAGTCTGCCTTTAAAATGTCCACCTCCACTCCATTTATTATCCTAAATTAGATGCACCCGTTTGAGGTCATTAGCTGCATAAAGACACCTGTCCACCCCATACTAACATGGCCAAGACCAAAGAGCTGTCCAAAGACACTAGAGACAAAATTGTACACCTCCACAAGGCTGGAAAGGGCTACGGGGAAATTGCCAAGCAGCTTGGTGAAAAAAGGTCCACTGTTGGAGCAATCATTAGATAATGGAAGAAGCTAAACATGACTGTCAATCTCCCTCGGACTGGGGCTCCATGCAAAATCTCACCTTGTGGGGTCTCAATGATCCTAAGAAAGGTGAGAAATCAGCCCAGGACTACACGGGAGGAGCTGGTCAATGACCTGAAAAGAGCTGGGACCACCGTTTCCAAGGTTACTGTTGGTAATACACTGAGACGTCATGGTTTGAAATCATGCATGGCACGGAAGGTTCCCCTGCTTAAACCAGCACATGTCAAGGCCCGTTTTAAGTTTGCCAATGACCATTTGGATGATCCAGAGGAGTCATGGGAGAAAGTCATGTGGTCAGATGAGACCAAAATAGAACTTTTTGGTCATAATTCCACTAACCGTGTTTGGAGGAAGAAGAATGATGAGTACCATCCCAAGAACACCATCCCTACTGTGAAGCATGGGGGTGGTAGCATCATGCTTTGGGGGTGTTTTTCTGCACATGGGACAGGGCGACTGCACTGTATTAAGGAGAGGATGACCGGGGCCATGTATTGCGAGATTTTGGGCAACAACCTCCTTCCCTCAGTTAGAGCTTTGAAGATGGGTCGAGGCTGGGTCTTCCAACATGACAATGACCCGAAGCACACAGCCAGGATAACCAAGGAGTGGCTCTGTAAGAAGCATATCAAGGTTCTGGTGTGGCCTAGCCAGTCTCCAGACCTAAACCCAATAGAGAATCTTTGGAGGGAGCTCAAACTCTGTGTTTCTCAGCGACAGCCCAGAAACCTGACTGATCTAGAGAAGATCTGTGTGGAGGAGTGGGCCAAAATCCCTCCTCCAGTGTGTGCAAACCTGGTGAAAAACTACAAGAAACGTTTGACCTCTGTAATTGCAAACAAAGGCTACTGTACCAAATATTAACATTGATTTTCTCAGGTGTTCAAATAATTCTTTGCAGCTGTATCATACAAATAAATAGTTAAAAAAATCATAAATTGTGATTTCTGGATTATTTTTTTTTGATTATGTCTCCCACAGTGGACATGCACCTACGATAACAATTTCAGACCCCTCCATGATTTCCAAGTGGGAGAACTTGCAAAATAGCAGGGTGTTCAAATACTTATTTTCCGCACTGTATGTAGTGGCCTGCTACTTTTCATAGCTGGCGTTGCTTTAAATTTAGAGGATGGTCAGAGATTTAATTACCTCTGACTGTATTGTTCTACCAAATTTGGGCCTCTGTTCCAGCCATGGCTGTACTGTGAGTGACCACTATTCTTGTCTGGGGTGTTGGTCCCACCCCAGGCCAAGGGTGGCAGCAGTCGAGTCAAGGTGTATTGGGTGTTTTTCCTCAGCAGCCAATCAGTGGGGGTGGATCGCCTTGCTGTGCATGCTGCGGGAGAGTACTTAAGGGACAGACGTCATTAGTTTGCGGTCGTAGATCACTGGTCTGTCATCCCACCACCCCCCCTGTATGGCCCTCATGGACGAGGGTGCATGTTCAAGTGTTCCTGGCTCCGGGAACCACTTGGTCCGGGGTAGTGATCTACTATGTAGGCCTATGTAGGCCTGGTAGTCAGACTGGGTCTATAATTGCAGAGTGGTCCTGTGCTGTTCCTCCCGAGGGAGGAAGCCACCCAATGAAGCACCTGTCTTGGAGAGCACCGAGCACAAGGCTGGTATCTCAGGAGAGGCCTTGAACTTCATCCAAGGACGCACGATTGCTGAAAGGCTGAGTGATGGTTGCCTGTCAGTTTTAAGTTCACAAGTTTATTCAAGAGAGATCCGGGTGCTTAATCCTGTGTTGAGAAGGATTCTGGACCGAATACATCTCCACGTTTGGGAAGGTCTGTGGCAGAGACTTTGCTAAAGTTCCGTGTGACATTCTGGCTGCTAGTCTGGTAAGAGAGGCCTATCCAGGTGCACAATACCCACTCTGGCTAGAGTGGCGACGAAAGTTACATTGCTGGAAGTAGGATGGCCCTTTAATAATAAAAAAAAAAAAAAAAAAAATTTATATATATATATATATATATATATATATATATATTTCCGAGCAAAGTTATATACCTGAACCTATTATCTGTTACCCTTCTACCTCTTCAGCTACTACTTTTATTCTTCTACACCGTTGGGTAATAAAGCACAGAAAAAGACATCTAAAGTGTGGACATTTCAGTTCTTCTCAACTCTCATCGTATGGAGCATTGTCCTGCATGAAAATCATGTTTTTCTTGAAGGATAGACGTACCACTGCGAAGGGATAGAGGTAGCTTGACTCCATAACCCGAAAAGGCCCCACAAGCCACTTTGATGATACCAGCCCAAACAAACCAGCAGAGCTCTCTCTCTTACGGGGGTAGTGCTACATATATACTGTGATTCTGCACAATGGCCAAACTGGTGGCAAGTGGCATCTTGGGTGCACGCTTGACTTTTCTCCATGGGCATTTTGCGCCTTGTTTTTCACACGCTTCTTGGCCCTGGGGACCTCTGGGATATCTCACCCTTTAATAATAAAAAAAAAAAAAAAACATTTATATATATAGTATATATATATATATATATATATATATATATATATATATATATATATATATATATATATATATATAAAATAAATAAAATAATATAAAAAAATATATATATATTTTTTTTTATCTAAAAGGGGGGGGGGGTTGCCATCCGGGGTCCTGGGGACCTCCGGGCCCTTTAATAATAATAATAATAATAAAAATAATAATAATATATATATAAAAATAAAAAATAAAAGAAATAAAAAAATATATAAAAAAAGGGGGGTTGTCATCCGGGGCCCTGGGGATCTCCGGGCCCCTGGGGACCTCCGAACCCTTATAAAAAATAATTGGCCCTTTAATAAAAAATAAAATAAAAATGTATTAAAAAAATAATATTTTTTTTAAAGGGGGTTGCCATCCAGGCCCCTGGGGACCTCTGGGCCCCTTACAGGTGTACTGCCTGTACCCCCCTGATGGCAGCCCTGGAGGCACTCCTCCAGCTCTGCAGCCCTGCATCTCTCATTGACCCTCTTATGACTCATTCCCCTCCCTTCCTGGCAAACTCTCACAAGAGTGAAAGACAGAGCTGTGCATGATGTCATAAGCCTAAGCAAATGACCAGACAAGAAACAGGAAGTGGGCTGTATAGGGTATTTACTGGCAGAAAAAACTGTTTTACTATCCAAAGTTAAAACAAAAAGGGCAGAAGCTTTAATAGATAGAAAGATGGAAAAATGACTAAAGGTCCACTAAAATGCAAGGAATGCATTAAGGTAAAAAAAAAATAGGCTTTAGAACCACTTTATTCAAATTTAAATATTTTTATTGTAAGAAAAAGATTTTGTACATACCATTAGTAAAAGTGCATAACAGTGGATGTTACATCAAGTAGCACAAATTCCTAGTAACACAAATAATGCACGTATAACAAGAAATGCATATGAGGAACTTCAAAACATAGCAAAATAATTAGCTAACTCAGGAGAAAAGGACGGGACTATCTGAAGGCCCAAAAAAAAGAGGACTTCTATCTCTCCAAACGGGCTAGCCTCAAATCCCATCTCACTAAAACAGGCAGATAAACATCGTGAGAAATAGAAAAACCACCTGTGGATGACTGCCGGTCCCTCAAGAGGCTTCACTCACTCCACCCCCTTGGGAACTCACTGTAGATATGCGTGGTGCCCCCCAAGAACCCCCGACCCATCCCTATCCTGCGTTGTCCACCGATCCTCCGGTAAAGGGTATAAAACAGAGTTCAAAGAGCAATGAACAGCACAGGGGTGGCAGACTGTCAACTGTGCAAAAAAAGGATGAGAGACCAAACGCAGACAGTCTGTCCTACCACGAAAACAAACACAAACGTAATCCCCTTCGGGGAAGGTATGAAAACTTGCCTAACAAAAAATAAAAGAGGAATCAGGATGTCCCTGAAAGGAAAGAAGAGAAAAATGAGAGAGGAGAGGAAAGGAGAGGTGTGAGGAGATATGTTCACGAAGGGATAGGAGCATTCGTGGTTCCATGCATTAATCCAGGAAGGAGGGAAATACTGCAGGATGTAGCCCAAGGTTCCCATATGAACCACTTTATTTAAAGTGGAGCTCCACTCAAAAGGGGAAGTTCCTGCTTTGAAGAGGAAGTAAACGCTCTAAAACGTTTCTTTAAAAAAAGAAACCTGCAAGAGAAATGCACAATGCATAGCATACTAGCTCATTATGAATTACTTACCTGAGATCGAAGCCCCCAAAGCAACTCTCGTTCCTCTCCTCCCCTGCTGCCATGATACCTGAGTGACTTCCAGGTATTGGGGCTCCGGTGCTGTGATTGGCCGGAGCCGTGATGACGTCACTCCCGTGCATGCGCGCAGGAGCCATCAGTGATGGCACGATCACCTTCACTAACGGCACGTTCAGTGCACCTGCGCTGTTATCTATGGCGCGCATGTGCCGTAGACATCCGTGCAGTCTTTTATGCAAATATATCTCCTAAACCATGTAGGTTTAGGAGATATTTGTTGCACCTACAGGTTAGCCTTAATATAGGCTTACCTGTAGGTTAAAGTGGTCTGGGAGGGCTTACAACCACTTTAAGGACTCGTCCCCCCCCGCTTCTCTTGAAGAACTGGCACTTTTGAGGAGCAGGTGGGGGGGAGAGCATGTTCCCAATTTTGACAGGTACCCGCTCCTTCTTCACAGCCATGTGCCCATAGTGAAGATCCCTGGATCATGGGATAGGTGAGTGGTTGTTTTTTAAAAGTCAGCATCTACAGTTTATAGCTGTTGACTTTCACAGGAGACTTTAGGGCCGGTTCACACTGCTATAATGCAAGAACCCTGCGAATCCACTCCCGCATCGCATATTTCCCAGGGGAAGTTCACACTGCCTTATGCAAACAGCTGGGAGTGTCAGTTAATGACACAACCAAATCAGTTTGCATATCACAGTGCAATCTGCAAACTCAGACAGGAATCGGATTGCATGGGCTCCGCTTTAAGCAGTTTATGTTTGAAATCAACTTTATATACAATTCTTGTGATCTCCTGCACTTCAGCTGAAATTTAAAATCAGATTTATAATGGAAAGAAAGGATCATAGAAGCAAAATATAAGCATTTCTCCTGGATTGCGCCCTTTGATAATGACAAGTTGGTAGATAATGTATGCTCTTTAATTATCAATAGGACATTTGATCTCCCATGCCCAGACTAAAGTTGTTCACACATATCAGTAGACTGTTGATGCTCAGGGGGAATCCAACTCTCAGCAGATGTCCTTAGGTCCAGTTTCAGAAATAAATGATTAAATAATTGGAGGTTGCTCGAGCAGTTATCTTTATGTTGAAGGAAGGTGCATTCAGACACCTGCAGAACAGTCTTTTCCCATGGAAAACAATAACAATTAGATAAGGTTTACTATTTCAACTTGTCCCAAATTCTCTTTCCTTCTTTGATATGTCAGGACTAGAAATGTCTGCAGGAGCACATAAGACAAAATCACCTTGTGCGGACATTGTCTGCCGTCTCGGTACCTTAAACAGCAAAGCTAACCTTGTTAAAAAAAGTACTTTCTTTGTCCTTCTAGTCCTATGTAGGAATGAGTGCAATAATGTCATAAAAAATTATTTCACAGAGAAATTTTATTTGATTTGGTTTAACATTTTGTGTATTAAACCCTTAAAGGAGTTGTAAAGGAAAAACATTTTTTGCCTAAAATTAATGTCTGCAAGGTAGACAGACAGAATAGTGTCATGATTCTGTTAAAAAACGAGTAAATACCTATTAAATTCCTTCATCTATATCACCTCCGGCATTCTAGTTTCTGTTCTCTCATTCACTTTCTGGTTTGCATCACTTGTTCATGTAAGAACTACATTTCTCAGTATGCATTGCGGCACGCCCAGTAATTCACACCTCCTTGAAGTCTCTAACACGTAGAGAGCATCCTGCCGCACAGATGTAGTTCCCAGGAGGGGGGAGCACGTTACTGACCACCGCAGTAAAGTCTCCCTTCACGGTGGTCAGTAAAATCAGACAAGCAGGAAGTGAACAGAACAGAGAAGAAATAGAGCAACTTCTGAGCAAAAAACGAACAATGAGGAAGTGAAAAGAGGAATGTCTGCAGGTAAAGGATGCTTATTATGAAAAAAAAATTTCCTTTACCACTCCTTTAACTTCAGTTTTTTGTTCCATTTTGGTCTGTTAACCTTAAGGACGATGGGCCTTAATGTCCACACACTGCACATACGTGTCCATGGGGATTGAGGTTTCTGTGCTGAGAGCGAACTCACTGCTTGCTCCCAGCACAATGACCGAGCTGTCATTGCCAGCTACCAGTCTCTGTTTATGATCGGGACCTGGCAGGACAGTCTTTAAATCATAATCCCAGCTTGACAGCCAAACACAGCAATCATGTGGTCAGGAAGTCTGTTCTGGCATTAGGACTGATTTAAAGGGTCACTGGGGGCAGGAAGTGGGTTAAATATGCCATTGTATGCATTTTGTTATACTTGTTTGATAAGTGCAAAACAATAAGCATTAATCCTGCCATAAATTCTGGGCTGCTGTCTCAAAGAGAGTAGTTAGCCCTCTCAGTCCTTATAATGGGAATACAGAAAGATTAGTCTTTATATTAACCTTTATTTGGTGGATATAGGAGGGTAGGTAAGTTTCAGTAGTTTGGCAGGAGAAAACCAGGTGGTGCAGAATGGAACCAGTCCACATAAATGCTGTGTGTTGTCAGCCCACTAGAGGAGTTTAGAAGCTGGATGCATTTCTGGCTAGTGTTGCTCACGAATATTCGCGAATAACTCGAATATTGCGGCGAATATTCGCTATGGCGAATATTCGTATTTTTTCAAATTTATTTTTAAAACAGATCACATCCTAGTGATCTCCATCGACGTCTAAAAGCATTGCTGGTATGATTAGAGAGAGACCCTGGGCCGAGTAGCTGATGCGACTCTTTTATGTTGCCGAAAATTCGCATTGCAAATTTTCGGCAACATAAAAGAATCGCATCAGCTACTCGGCCCTTCTTTTGCATCAGAGCCAATCAGAATAACTTGAATATTCGGCAAAAGGAATATTGCGCGAATATTGGCTCTGATGCAAAAGAAGGGCGGAGAAGAAAATCGCGCAATATTCCTTTTGCCGAATATTCGAGTTATTCTGATTGGCTCTGATGCTGCATTAGAGCCAATCAGAATAACTTGAATATTCGGCAAAAGGAATATTGCGCGATTTTCTTCTCCGCCCTTCTTTTGCATCAGAGCCAATCAGAATAGCTCGAATATTCGGCAAAAGGAATATTGCGCAATTTTCTTCTCCGCCCTTCTTTTGCATCAGAGCCAATCAGAATAACTTGAATATTCGGCAAAAGGAATATTGCGCGATATTCCTTTTGCCGAATATTCAAGTTATTCTGATTGGCTCTGATGCAAAAGAAGGGCGGAGAAGATAATCGCGCAATAGGAATATTGCGCGATTATCTTCTCCGCCCTTCTTTTGCCCCTTATTGTCCTTTCTTTTAAGTAGAGTTAGTGTAGAGTTAGTGTTTAGTGCATATTAGTTTAGTAATACAGGAAATGATCTCCGTTTATGAGAATTTCGCAATCATTTTCGCATCAGCGAAATTTCGCATTAGCGAAATTTCGCAAAATTTTTTTTGGATAAAATATCACGAATATTCGATATTCGCGAATATTCTTCTATATATTCGCGCAATATCGCAAAATCGAATATGGCGTATTCCGCTCAACACTATTTCTGGCAGATCAATGGATATTTTTCTGTCTTAAAATGGATAAAACATGGGGAAATGTGCATGTACAGGAGTTATGTGTTGCACATGTTGGCCCATCACAGGCAGGCTCCACTGCAAAATATGCAGGTTCTAGTTTGGCTTGTTTCACTCCATCAAATCAGTATAAAAAGGAAATAAATCACCCCACTCCAGATTGCAGCAACTTTGATTATATATTGTACATAAGAGTCACCTCTGGCATGTTTCTTGCTAAAAATTTTTTATACAGATAATTAAAATAAGCTTTCTTAGCCCACATGAGCCATGTAAAGCCCTATTGATTCTTCAAAAACCAAAAAACCTAATTTTGCTTTTTCTATTAATGCCATCATTTTTGCAAAAATGGCAACAGTTTGAAGAAATGTTTAAATTTTCATTCAAATTGCAATTTCACTCAACTTACAGTATTTGTTCATGTAATAGTAAAATACATTGACATTAATTAAATTTGGCAGTTTGATAATGTTTGAAATTATAATGTTATTTTTATTTTACATAATTTAAGGTTTTCTTTAGTTCTGTGGATAGTCATATGACTTTTCACGCTGTTGAATTCACAAAGCACTAATTACTATTATTTAACAGCATATTTAACAAGCAAGCTCCGTTACACAATGAAGCTTTTTAATGTTTGGCAAAAGAAATTCTCGCTTTTCTAGAGCTAAATTGGCATGGTGCCCTAAATGACCATGGAAAAGTATTTGCGTAAGGAATGACCCTATGATACAATAGCCAGTTAGTAATGGTAATGATTGGTAATGCAAAGGATTGAAGTGTGGTTTGCAGAAACATCCTGTGTTTCATATGTAGCATTACCCTTATAGGAGATGCTGGATAGAATGGGTCCTCTTGTTGTTGGCCTGACCTCCTCAGAAACCTCAACCTCTCTGACTAATCTGGCTGGGTGAAGGCCCGTATAGCACAACAGGACCCGCTGGGGCAGTGCCTGACACCAAGCAATGATGTTCTATGATAGACCATAACTGAAAGACAGTAAAAAGGTAGCTCAATGTTTTGTGGATTAAGTCAATGGGTAACGCAGTAAACACAGAATGGATTGAACATAGTATTGACATTTACTGACATATAGTACAGGGTAAGTACTGGCAGAAATATAAATCAGCATTTGAATTTGACCTCCAGATCAGCATAAACAGTATCAGAAACTTAAAGTGCAACAGTGATCAGTAAATAGAGTTGAAATACTAATGAGTACGGCTATACATCTAACGTGCACTGATTGGAGCTATGCTAGGCCCAAACTGGCTGTATTAACCAAGACCATAAAGAAATTACTGAATACTCAGAGATACTAATGGGTGTAGCAATAGTAACTGAAGGGGCAGTCTCTTATATGGTTCTTTGGTTGGCTACCATTGGGGCCCTTCAA
Source organism: Rana kukunoris (assembly GCA_029574335.1). Classification (NCBI taxonomy): domain Eukaryota; kingdom Metazoa; phylum Chordata; class Amphibia; order Anura; family Ranidae; genus Rana; species Rana kukunoris. Next base: position 623,385,918 of record CM056049.1, on the reverse strand, counting down.
GAACATTTATGCACTTGGTTAAAGTCCTATTTGAGAACCTGATGGCAGTGAATAAGTAGTTAGTACTGCCTTGTTTCAGTATAGTTTTTGGTGACTGCAGTCAGTTATGGATGCAGTTCAATATTACTGAGTATTTCTGAGTCTTTGGGATGGTATAGTCTGATATTGATAATGGGAGTCTGGGTTAAATTGGGTGTAGGAGGATTCTGATGCCTAAATGTCATGCACTCAGCAGCTCTGTGTGTAACAATGGAAAGAAACACGACTCCTGAGATTGCAGTGGAAAGGGCCCCCTCAGTTACACTATGATGTAGCAAGAGTCCAGCAGTGAACCTGAGAACACTCAGGTTTCCCAGTGGTAATGAGAGAATGCAGGCAAGGCTGCTAAATGTCTTGTGTTTCCATTGGTGAATAGTCTCGAAGCATCAAGATAGTGTAATAGTAAATTACTACCACCCAGAACACCCTATACGCGGAACAAAGAAATTACCAAATTCCTGGAAAGAACTTGTACAACTATTTAATAGCTAACCAATTTAACCCTTCTAAACCTACATTTGTCTGACCTACTATATTGGCTACTCTTTCGGTTTGGCCCAATCTGCTCAGTATCCCTTCTGATAAAACACAACGAACCCCAATACCTTTCCCCACTTCATGCTTAGTTCTGATTCCCCCGATATCAAGATCAACCAATGGGCATCTAAAGGAATTAAAACAATAGAAACTCTATTAATAGGACTATCCTTAAAAACATTCAGGTTCTTGCAACTAGAATATGATATTTCCATGCTGGATAACTATAAATACTTACTGATTGTGCACTTTAGAAGAAAAAACTCATCCCCTATCATTACTGTACCTTGGCGCATAACCTAGTTCTATACTTCGTCTGAGACTAATATAAAGGTTATTTCACTATTTTATAACAATATTAACAATAAAACTATATTTACCAAATCTTCTTCCAATAAAGCATGGGAACACAATTTGAGGGAGGTATACTCCCCTAATAAATTGCAAAAGGCACTAAGTATCACCTATGTGGCAACTAAAAGCTTAAATCTTTGGGAACTAACCCCCAAAAAAATATTTGGATGATATCTAACACCCTATCGTATCTCAAATTTTTTACCTCATATCCAACCCACATGTTGGAGGAATTGTGGTGCCTCGGGCACGCTATTCCATATAATGTGGGCATGCCCCTCTCTATCGGTCTTTTGGCCAGCAATCTTCCACTTAATAACAAAAGTGACAGGGATTCCATTCCCCATCAGCCCCGGAATGGCTTTATTGTCATTGCGTATCGACTTAGTTCCTCCCTCCATTAGCGAAGTGATGACCCAAATATTACGAGCAGTGCGCCATGCACTGGTCAGAAGGTGGCCCTAAAGCCTCGTGCACATGGCCGGGTTTCACGATGGGAAAACTGTGAGGAGAGCTTTTGGTCAGGAATCCCGGCCGTGTGTATGCTCCTCGCAGTTTTTCTGATGGGAGAAGCTGCTCTCTTTTTTCCTGCCGGGATGCCCGGCAGACTTTTTCCCAGCAGTTTTTGTCAGATTTCCTATGGTAAAAATGGAAAAGATGGAGCATACACATGGTCGGGATTCCCGACCAAAGCTCTCATTGGAGTTTTTCCGAGGGGAAAACCTCTTGTGTGTATGGGGGAAAAGTTACCGAGCAGGTTCTTGGTTTCCCTCCGGAATTTCCGACAGATCTTTTCCTGACGGGAATCCCGGTCGTGTGTACGAGGCATAAGATCCCAACCATAGGAGAAATAATACAAAAGACCCAAACACATGCCACCTATGATATACTTTTTGCCTCCTCCATTGGTAAATACAATACAGCCCTTAATTATTAAAAATCTTGGACAGAATGGTATAAAATATATACACTTAACAATCAAAGAAACTTCTCCTCACAATGAAGTGAAGCCTTATGGCTAAGTTAAAGACCAATATATGACTGTTTGACTGTGAATTAATTATACCAAAGTACTATGTATTATTATTTCTTTAGGTGTTGTAACTATTCTGTTATCTATTTAGTCATGTTGACTAGTTTGTTTAATATTGGCCTATCCAGGCACAATGTCTGTCTTCTTGAATTTTCTACAAACTGTAAAACTTCAATAAAGACATTTTGAAACTAAAATTGTAAATTACTGCCCAGCTGTCAAAAAGGGCATGCCACCTTCAAAAGGACATTCTAGTCTGCAGTAATTTTTGCTAAAATAATTATGCAGCACAATGGCTAGAGCTTGTGCACAATTGTGTGTCTAAGACAGTGGTCTCCAAACTTTCTAAACAAAGGGCCAGTTTATTGTCCTTCAGACTTTAGGGGGGCCGGACTGTGGCCAGCAGGAGTGGAAATGTTCTTTGCATCAGTGGGAGTAAACATTGCCACATTTGGTATAGGGTAGAGCAGGGGTCCTCAAACTATGGCCCTCCAGTTGTTCAGGAACTACATTTCCCATCATGCTCAGTCATGTCTGTGAATGTCAGAGTTTCACAATGCCTCATGGAATTTGTAGTTCCGCAACAGCTGGAGGGCCGTAGTTTGAGGATGCCTGGGGTAGAGGAATAGTGCCCCATCATTTGAAGGCCCATTGTTGGTGTCAATGAGAGAAATGGTGCCCCATTGTTGTCAGTTGGCAGAATAGTGCATTGTATCAGTGGGAGAATAGTGCCTCAAGGGCTGGATAATGGCAAGCAAAGGGCCGCGTTCGGCCCCTGGGCAGCAGTTTGGAGACCACTGGTCTAAGACAACACAATGGGGTTTATTTACTAAAGGGAAATCCACTCTGCACTATAAGTGCACTTGAAAGTGCAGTTGCTGTAGATCGCTGTAGATCTGAGGGGAAGCTTATAAATTAGGCGAAGCTCTGCTGATTTTATCATCCTATCATGTGCAAGAAAAAATGCTGTTTTTTATTCTCCTTGCATATCCCCCACAGATCAACAGTGACTGAGCTTAAAAGTACACTTGCAGTGCACTTGTAGTGAAAAGTGGTTTTGCCTTCCGTAAATAACCGCCAATGTCTAAGTACAGCCTGGATGGTTGATTGTTACTCAACTTAATACTGGTTGACTGTGGACTGGAGGCTACTAGCACCAATAGACAAAGGAACATAGAACATTAATGGCCACTTTGGCCAATGATCAAATCATATCTATTAGCACTTTAGCAACAGGTTCATTTGTTAGTGCTTGGCTAGTATGTTTGCCCTTATATGCCAGATTCGTATTATAATAAAAAAAAAGTCCTTCACACTGATAACTTTATATCAAAGTCTTTAAACTTTGGTTTACACATTTATATTTAATCCTTTAGTATGTAAATAATAATAGTACTAATATTAGTATTAGTATTATTATTATTAATAATAATAATAATAATAATAATAATATTTACATACTAAAGTATAATAATAATAATAATAAGTTAAAGATCAATGGGTCTTATTTATAGAATAGTCTGGTGAGTGCCACTGATGTCATCGTACTAAAAATGTTAATAAAGAAGAACAACATTAAAGCAACAGCTAAATGCAATGTTTTATGGTAGCATCTGCAATATAGAATGCAGCACTCTGATTGTGAATTGAAGCCAACTGGTGTCATTTATCATGCATCATTTATAGACGGGAGAACAGAGGCCACTATTCAGTCATCAATTATACACCACCGTATTATTCCGCTCAAGCTCTGATCATGTGCTTACAGAAGAAATTACAAGGCTTTGAAGTGGTGACACAGTTGTAACACCACAAAAATGTTTCTGATTTTAAACAAATGAACTATTTTTCTAATGAATTAAAAAAGAAAAATTGCTGAAAGAAAGAAAAAAAGACTAAACGTGTCCAAACATACAAGTATATGACATAATAAACTAGATCTAGATCTAGTTCTGTAATTTAAAACAACTCAATTTCTAGTCAATTATTCAACTCAAAAATGGTCATCATCTAAAGTACTTTAAATGTATACAGAAGGGATTTAAAATTAGTATATAAATTAATCCAGCTAGTTTTCATTGTCACTGCTCATAAAAATGTATCAGTGCTTAAGAAACAAAAATCATTAAAAAAATGTTATCAAACATGCAAATGATGCAAAACAGTTGTATATTATGGGAATCCAAATAATTTTATTTAAAATGATCAAAAATACCGTCAAACAAAAATCAGCTCATCCCTTAAATAATTATTAGAAAATGTAGGACCCAAGTCATGGGTCATATACAGGGAGTGCAGAATTATTAGGCAAATTAGTATTTTGACCACATCATCCTCTTTATGCATGTTGTTTTACTCCAAGCTGTATAGGCTCAAAAGCCTACTACCAATTAAGCATATTAGGTGATGTGCATCTCTGTAATGAGAAGGGGTGTGGTCTAATGATATCAACACCCTATATCAAGTGTGCATAATTATTGGGCAACTTCCTTTCCTTTGGCAAAATGGGTCAAAAGAAGGACTTGACAGGCTCAGAAAAGTCAAAAATAGTGAGATATCTTGCAGAGGGATGCAGCACTCTTAAAATTGCAAAGCTTCTGAAGCGTGATCATCGAACAATCAAGCGTTTCATTCAAAATAGTCAACAGGGTCGCAAGAAGCGTGTGGAAAAACCAAGGTGCAAAATAACTGCCCATGAACTGAGAAAAGTCAAGCGTGCAGCTGCCAAGATGCCACTTGCCACCAGTTTGGCCATATTTCAGAGCTGCAACATCACTGGAGTGCCCAAAAGCACAAGGTGTGCAATACTCAGAGACATGGCCAAGGTAAGAAAGGCTGAAAGACGACCACCACTGAACAAGACACATAAGCTGAAACGTCAAGACTGGGCCAAGAAATATCTCAAGACTGATTTTTCTAAGGTTTTATGGACTGATGAAATGAGAGTGAGTCTTGATGGGCCAGATGGATGGGCCCGTGGCTGGATTGGTAAAGGGCAGAGAGCTCCAGTCCGACTCAGACGCCAGCAAGGTGGAGGTGGAGTACTGGTTTGGGCTGGTATCATCAAAGATGAGCTTGTGGGGCCTTTTCGGGTTGAGGATGGAGTCAAGCTAAACTCCCAGTCCTACTGCCAGTTTCTGGAAGACACCTTCTTCAAGCAGTGGTACAGGAAGAAGTCTGCATCCTTCAAGAAAAACATGATTTTCATGCAGGACAATGCTCCATCACATGCGTCCAAGTAATCCACAGCGTGGCTGGCAAGAAAGGGTATAAAAGAAGAAAAACTAATGACATGGCCTCCTTGTTCACCTGATCTGAACCCCATTGAGAACCTGTGGTCCATCATCAAATGTGAGATTTACAAGGAGGGAAAACAGTACACCTCTCTGAACAGTGTCTGGGAGGCTGCGGTTGCTGCTGAACAGATCAAAACACTGACAGAATCCATGGATGGCAGGCTGCATGAGTGTCCTTGCAAAGAAAGGTGGCTATATTGGTCACTGATTTGTTTTTGTTTTGTTTTTGAAGGTTAGAAATGTATATTTGTGAATGTTGAGATGTTATATTGGTTTCACTGGTAAAAAATAAATAATTGAAATGGGTATATATTTGTTTTTTGTTAAGTTTCCTAATAATTATGCACAGTAATAGTCACCTGCACACACAGATATCCCCCTAAAATAGCTAACACTAAAAACAAACTAAAAACTACTTCCAAAAATATTCAGCTTTGATATTAATGAGTTTTTTGGGTTCATTGAGAACATGGTTGTTGTTCAATAATAAAATGAATCCTCAAAAATACAACTTGCCTAATAATTCTGCACTCCCTGTACTGTAGTCCACTTGATACAGTAAAACTAAAGCAAGCTTTGTGTCAGGATTTGAATGTCATTACTTTTTATTGCACAATAAGACTGGACATCGTTACACTTACAATAATGCAAGTTAAAACCCATAGCACAACACATGGTAATGTGCTTTATATTGCGTTCCATATCTGGAAACAAATATATTAAAAAAACTCATGTGCAGTATGGTACACCCCAATGGAAAGATGTGAATGCTCTGCATGTGTGATAAAATGCCAACAATAATGAGGTTTACTAAAATTGTAAAGTGCAAAATCTGGTGCAGCTCTGCAAAGGGGTTGTTTTTACCTACAGCAGCTTGTGCCGCGTACACACGACCGTTTTTCATGACGAGAAAAATGCAATTTTTTAAATTTGTCATTTTAAAAACGATCGTGTGTAGGCTACAGAGCATTTTTTTTTTCGACGTAAAAATGGGCATTTAAAATTTAGAACATGCTCTAATTTTTCTCGTCGTTTTTTAACGTTGTCGTTTTTCACGTAGTGAAAAACGGTCGTGTGTAGACTTTAATGGCAGGGGAAAAAAATGCGCCTGCTCAGAAGCAAGTTATGAGAAGGGAAATTTGCATAATCAGCCCAAAGGGTGTCGCCAATCGAATGGAACTTCCCGTTTATAGTGCTGTCGTACGTATTGTACGTCACCGCGCTTTGCTCGAGCGTGTGTATGCAAGGCAGGCTTGACAAGAATCACGTCGAGAAAAACTGTGTTTTTTCCATGACATTAAAAACGGTCGTGTGTACGCGGCATCACAATACACTAAAGCTGGCCACACATGGATCAAAATTCAGTCAGTTCAGTAGGGACCAGCTGAATTTTGATTCCAGGTATGGACACTGCGGTTGAACAAAAGTCGATATATCACACATCTAGTTTGTGGATGGGGTAATCAGGTCAGCTTTAGTTTAACTCAGCCTATCACTGTGGCTGCTCTGAACCCCACACTATTCTAAGTTTTATGAATATTACTTGAAGTTTGCAAACATTGTGGCAAACCCATTAAAATCTTGTTATTTAGTTCTAAGCATTTGTCCTTACTAAGCAATGTCATACAAAAGGCATGGAGAGAGGGGTGCTGGGGAGTGGGGGGCTGGGGGGGTTGCTACAATATATAACTTTATCCAAATTATAGACTTCATCAATTCCCGTTTGTGACAGATCCTATTAACAAATCAAAAGTAGATTTTCTACTGTTAATACAAGAATAGCAGAGTGTCCAATTCCTCATAATACTCAGATGCAGGTGCATGCCCCTTCAACTCCTTTTCCCTCAATGCCCTGGGTTTCTTTATACACCCAAGGAAGTTGAGTTCCTCAACTCCCCTCTTCCCCAGGAGCTCAGGAAAGGCCACACCTGATGGCATAGATGTAGTAGGGCAAGTGACCTGCAGCCAGATCTGCAGCCCTTCACTGTCAGACCCTTCTTGTAGGCAGCTGGGCAGAAGCCTAATATCTAGCTTCATTGTGGGGAGCCCCTCACAAAATACTATGAGAGTTCCTTAGTTCAAGTGGAGTGGCCCTTTGTTTTTGGACCTTGGATCCCCCTAGCTGGTTATCTGTGTTACCAGAGCAACATGGATTTAATGTGAGGGATGCTGTATATGAGGATATTTGGAAGTAGCTGTTTGTGTTCTGAACTGCTTTATTGAAGTGGTGATTCTCAGCTAGATTATCTGTTGTTATAATGTCTTAGGCCTCATTTACTTAGACGCTGTGGCCTATACAGTGTGAATGAGCCACTTGTTTATGTCTCTGGTGCTGGGGTCAGTGTGCAGCCCTAAATGCAGACAGTATGCATTCAGAAAGTTTACTTATCACTGTATACTGTAAATTAGAATTAAATCCATACAGCCACTGCATCCCCGTAGAGTAACTCAAGCTGCGTGCAAGCACCTCTGGACATCACCAGACACATAAACAAATGGCCCATTCATACTGTACAAGTCACAGCGCCTGTGTGAATGAGGCCTTATAGAGACTATGCACTACAGCCATATGTTATCCTGACTGAGCCACATGAACATTGCTGTGAACAGTCCATGTTTGGGCAACTTTCATAAACTTTTTTGTATTATTCTGAAGAATATGCATACTCTTTGCCACCCTGAACTTGTTTTGCATTATTGCTTCTAACTTTGCAGCAGCTTAGTAAACTCTAAGTTACAGCTATCACTGTCTGATCATTTATCCGATTACCTATTGTGTTAAAATACTATTGATGAATGATCAGCAAATTGATAATTTGCTACTTTATACATATGCATCTTAGAGAGCCTTCACATCAATGTATTGCTTAATAATTTTTTTTATTTGCATATAGTATTTAATTTATGTTATTAAACCTTTTTTGTTTTCTTTTATAAACACTAATTGAATACTGCCAGTAGCATAACACCAGTTGAACTGCTATAGGTGATACTGTATGTGTGCTTTTTTTTAACTAATGCAAATGAGCAAAGTAGCAAATTCACCCAATGATAAACAGTCGGAGGCTCTATTTTATGCATTCGAATATTGGGCCAGATTCAGGTAGAATTAGATTCCCGCAGAGTATCAGAGATACTCTACGCCGCCGTACTTTACCTGGCTCTACGAGGAATTCAGAGAGATTTTGGCCTGTAAGGTACGGCGGCGTAGTGTATTTCTCCCGGCGGAATCAAACTACGCGATTAGGGGGCGTGAGGCATTTAAATTAGGCGCGTTCCCGCGGCGATCGAACTGCGCATGCTCCGTTCAGAAATTTCCCGCCGTGCATTGCGCTAAATCACGTTGTTACGTCATTTTTTTTTGAGTAGCGTCGTTTACGGACATTCCTATTCCCGGACGACTTACGCAAAAAATAAAAAATAAATTGAAAGTCGACGCGGGAACAACGGCCATACTTAACATGGGCCGCGTAAGTTAGACCAGCTAATAGCTGGTTTAACTTTACGTAGCGAAAAAATGACGTACGCGATTGCGAACGACGCTCGTAACTTTGTGGATCGCCGGAAAAAGCTCATTTGCATACCCCGACGCTGAAAACTATGCGAACTCCACCCAGCGGCCGCAAAAAGATTGCAGCGTAGATCCGAAGGCGTACGAAGACATAAGCCTGTCAGATCGAAGCCCAACGCCGCCGTATCATGGTCTGAGGATTCAAACTAGTGATACGGCGCGCGTAATTTGAAAGTACTCCTGTCTAACACCAGTTAGACAGGCGTAATCGCTCTGTGAATCTGGCCCATTGTTTTTAATATTCAAATGCATAAAATAGAGAACAAGTTTCAAAAACTTCAAAGAAAAGTTTAGATGTTGTCTATGTCACACAATTTGGTATTATTATTAATAGTAATAATAATAATTGATTATAAATCCCTTATTAAAGCGGTGGTTCACCCTAAATATACTATGTCCCATGTGATCCAGCATACTGGCGTCAGCGCCAGTATGCTGTTTTTTTTTTATTGGTCCACTTACTGTGTAATCCTTAATTTTCATTTATTTCCCCCGCGGTGGATGGCGCCGTTATAGCCCGTCATGGCTTCCGAAAATAGCCGATTTAGGACTTGGGTATTTCCGGCGCAATATGGCGCCTGCGCACAGACCTAGGAGCTGACTGCGCAGGCACCGTATTTCTCTGAGTCCTATGGCTATGGCGCGTCATGCCCTCCGAAAAAAGGCGAAATAGGACTCGGAGAAATACGGCGCCTGCGCAGTCAGCTCCTAGGTCTGTGCGCAGGCGCCGTATTGCGTCGAAAATACCTGAGTCCTAAATCGGCTATTTTCAGAAGCCGTGACGGGCTATAACGGCGCCATCCACCGTGGGGGAAATAAATGAAAATTAAGGATTACACAGTAAGTGGACCAATTTAAAAAAAAAACAGAATACTGGCGCTGACGCCAGTATGCTGGATCACATGAGACATAGTATATTTAGGGTGAACCACCGCTTTAATGATTTATAAAATCCTTTACAAAATGAAACTTGGATTTTGCAATAAGTAATTTAGACAAATTTATTTTCTTTGCTTTTATTTTAGCACAATTTTTTCTTATTTGGATATACTAGATTCTAATGTAACTTTCCTGTATACATGGATTCCAGTAGCACTTCCAAGCAAATGTTGTTCAGATTGATCTTTCGATTTTGTCTCATGCTTGTCTGCTGTCTCTGCTGTTACATTCTTCCACTTTCAAAAACCTAATACTGATAAGGCAGGTTTTGTAATTTTCTGATATCTCACTCTACATCCCTGCCTCAAATAACAATTACTGTTGTCAACATTCCAGTACATTTCAGCTCCCCAGGCTTCTTGTTTAAGGGTAATATTTGATTCTGAGTTCACATTTGAATCTCACAAGTTAATCACTTCCCATCCCTTTCCAATACAAAAGACAATCTAAAAAGCTAGCGCATGCCAACATCCCAGCCTAACTTTTGGAAAACACTTTTCTGTGGTCTACTATTGAACAGTCTTGAACCACTCAAATCCATCCTAACCTCAACTGTCCAACACATTCAACTAAATACTTACATACCTTCCCAAAACACAACCTCAAATCTGCGTTGGACCCGCTTCCATTCTATACCCTAGTCATTTCTTTACATCTCCACATTGAGGAATTTTCATGAGCCTCTCTACTTCTCTGGAATTCCTTTCTAAATGCTATTCTCTGACCCTTGAAACTTTCAAGAACACCCTTAAAACTCACTTCAAACATATTATTCTAAAGTATTCTTTTTATGTCACTGATCCAACCTTGTTTTCACCTCTGCAATCCAACAAGGCACACAGTGTCACTGTATATTCATCTTACTCATGCACTTACTTTTGCGTTCTACTGTTTAACCATGTAGATGGTAAGCTCTTTTGTAAAAACCTTACTCTTCTTACTGTTTGTTGTTAATATGGCTTTTCTATGTATCTGTATATGCTAGCCTCCAGTGGAGGCTGGTGCTCAAATTTTTTTTTGGGGGGGCACAAAAAAAAAAAACAATTGCAGCCTTGCTGTGCCCATTAAATGCAGCCACTGTGCCCATCAAATGCAGCCACTGTGCCATGCCATAAAATGCAGCCACTGTGCCATCAATTGTCACCACTGTGCCATGCCATCAAACGCAGCAACTGTGCCATCAATTATCACCGCTGTGCCATGCCATCAAATGCAGTCACTATGCAATCAATTCGCACCACTGTGCCATGCCATCAAACGCAATCACTGTGCCAATGCTATCAAATGCAGTCACTGTGCCATGCCATCAAACGCAGCCACTGTGCCATGCCATCAAATGCAGTCACTGTGCCATGCCATCAAACGCAGTCACTGTGCCATGCCATCAAACACAGCCACTGTGCCATCAATTGTCACCACTGTGCCATGCCATCAAATGCAGCTACTGTGCCCCTCAATTGTTGCCACTGTGCCAATTGTCGCCACTGTGCCAATTGTCACCACTGTGCCCTTTAATTGTTGCCACTGTGCCCATTGTTGCCACTGTGCATATCACTGTGCCCTTTAATTGTTGCCACTGTGCCCATTGTCACCACTGTGCCCATTGTCACCCCATTGAAGTCTATGGGACTCGAACGTTTAAAATTCAAAAGTGCTAATTTTAAAGCCCCATATGCAAGTTATTGTCGGAAAACGTCTTTGAGAACCCGGGTCTTGCCCCAGGTAACATGTATCAATGGAAAAAAGTTTTAAAAAAGGTTGTTTTTTCTGGAGCAGTGATTTTAATGATGCAGCACTGCTCCAGAAAAAACGACCATTAAAAAAAAAAAAAATCCATTGATACATGTTCCCTGGGGCAAGACCCAGGTTCTCAAAGACATTTTCACAGGCATACTATAGACACCCAGCAGGTACAATATTTAAAGGAATTTTTCATTTTTTTTTCTATTTAAGCATCATGATGCTTATATATAAAAAAAATGAAAAATTCCTTTAAATATTGTACCTGCTGTGTGTCTATAGTTTGCAAAGCTTCCTTTGTTATTGGGACACTGTGTACAGCGTTACCTGGGAAAACACTTTACTGCACTTCTATCTGTACATAGACACCTATAGCATCAACCATTTCAAGGAATACCCTTACCTTGTTACTGAACCTTATTGGATACAGTTAATGAGCTATGACTGCCAGTGAAGTCCATCGGGCCTGCAACTGGGACATTGCTGTCATTACTACTTAAAGGACCCTCATACCATTCTTGTTTGATCGATCTTTCATTAGAATTAAAGGGCTGGCCTGGGTTTCCCCTTTAGAAGTCTTGCCAGGATTAATGCTAAACTCTTGCTTATCCATTCAGGTCATGTTCAAGTGGTAATCCATTGTACATAAGTGTATATAATATTCTGTATTGCCAGATTGTCTTAACTTGTATTATCGTGGAGAAATTTTTCCTCTGAACTAGGATTGTTATCCAAACCTCAGTTGATCTATTACCTCCTCTGTGCAACAAGATCTTCTTTGAGTTATTTCAGTAAACGTTAATAGAATATATACTCACTGACTTGTTTGATTTATTACTTTAACCACTTCCTTACTGAGCACTTAAACACCCCTCCTGCCCAGACCAATTTTCAGCTTTCAGGGCTCTCACACTTTTAGCCCTGGTTCACACTGGTGCGTTTTGAGATGCGATTTGGCATGTCAAATCGCATGTCAAAATGGCAGATTTTGCCTCAAATTGACGGCAATGGCACCGTCCTAATCGGTGCGACGCTGCATCTGCGGCATTGCACCGATTTCAAAAAGTAGTCTCTGTACTACTTTTTGCGATTTCAGCCTGCGATTTACATTGACATCTGTGCAGAACCCTGCACAGATGTCTCTGAAATCGCGGCTGAAATCGGGACTGCCGGGCGGGAGTGAAATCGTGCGAGTTCAGCTGAACTCGCACTGCTTCACTCCCGCAGCCCAGTGTGAACCAGGGTTAAATGACAATTACTCATGCAACATTGTACCCAAATGATTTTTCTGTCCGTTTTTTCATACAAATAGAGCTCTCAGCGAAGCTGGCCCCCCTACAATCAGCACAAATAAAAACTCAAGTGTGTTTCTTTAGTGCTACGTTTGTGCTGTTTTGTGCCGCAAAAAAATACGTTTGTGCTGCTTTTATTTTGAAGATATTAGCAATTGTTTTTTCCAGACTATGACATCATCTAGCCCCCCTACAAGCCCAAATGACACAAAACTGGTCTCATTAGTTAGTGCTACGTTTGTGCTGTTTTGTGCTGCTAATATTTCCGTTCTATCTTTTATCGTTTTTGCTTATTAATGATTTATTTAAAGGTCACCAAAGGTCACACGTTTGTGCTGTTTTGTGCTGCTAATATTTCCGTTCTATCTTTTATCGTTTTTGCCTTATTAATGATTTATTAAAGGTCACCAAAGGTCACACAGCCCCCCTACAAGCCCAAATGACACGAAACTGGTCTGGTTGGTTAGTGCTACGTTTGTGCTGTTTTGTGCTGCTAATATTTCCGTTCTATCTTTTATCGTTTTTGCGTTATTAATGATTTATTAAAGGTCACTAAAGGTCAATCAGCCCCCCTACAACGCCCAAATGACACGAAACTGGTCTCATTGGTTAGTGCTACGTTTGTGCTGGTTTGTGCTGCTAATATTTTTATTTGTGCTGTTATGGTTTTAAAGTTATAACAGTTTATTTATTTTTTTCAAACCCCATTCACTTTGCCCACCTTACAATCAGCACAAATAAAAACTCAATTGTGTTTCTTTAGTGCTATGTTTGTGCTGTTTTGTGCTGTTTAAATTTCCTTTCTATCTTTTATTGTTTTTGCGTTATTAATGATTTATTAAAGGTCACCAAAGGTCACACAGCCCCCCTACAAGCCCAAATGACACAAAACTGGTCTCATTGGTTAGCGCTACGTTTGTGCTGTTTTGTGCTGCTAATATTTCCGTTCTATCTTTTATCGTTTTTGCGTTATTAATGATTTATTAAAGGTCACCAAAGGTCACACAGCCCCCCTACAAGCCCAAATGACACGAAACTGGTCTCATTGGTTAGTGCTACGTTTGTGCTGTTTTGTTCTGCTAATATTTCCGTTCTATCTTTTATCGTTTTTGCGTTATTAATGATTTATTAAAGAGCTCAGCGAAGCTGGCCCCCCTACAATCAGCACAAATAAAAACTCAAGTGTCTTTCTTTAGTGCTACGTTTGTGCTGTTTTGTGCCGCAAAAAATTACGTTTGTGCTGCTTTTATTTTGAAGATATTAGCAATGTTTTTTTTACAGACTATGACATCATCTAGCCCCCCTACAACACCCAAATGACACAAAACTGGTCTTGTTGGTTAGTGCTACGTTTGTGCTGGTTTGTGCTGCTAATATTTTTATTTGTGCTGTTATGCTTTTAAAGTCATAACAGTTTATTTATTTTTTTCAAACCCCACTCACTTTGCCCACCTTACAATCAGCACAAATAAAAACTCAAGTGTGTTTCTTTAGTGCTATGTTTGTGCTGTTTTGTGCTGTTTAAATTTCCATTCTATCTTTTATTGTTTTTGTGTTAATGATTTATCAAAGGTCACCAAAGGTCACACAGCCCCCCTACAATGCCCAAATGACACAAAACTGGTCTCGTTAGTTAGTGCTACGTTTGTGCTGTTTTGTGCTGCTAAAAAAATATTTGTGCTGTTATGGTTTTTGAGTTATAAATTTTTTTTTGTTTTTTTCAAATCCCACTCACTCCCCCCCCCCCCCTTACAATCAGCACAAATAAAAACTCAAATGTTTCTTTAGTGCTATGTTTGTGCTGCTAATATTTTTATTTGTGCCGTTATGGTTTTTAATATATAGCAGCTTGTTTTTATTTGATAATAACCCACTCACTTTGCCCCCCATGTTATTAAATCTTAAAAACAAACATACTATTTGTTAGTGCTACTTTGTGCTTTTTTGTGTCATAAAAATACACATTTGTGCTGCTTTTATTTTTAAGATAATAGCAATTTGTTTTTTTCCCAGACAATGACATCACCCTGCCCTCCTGTCCCATACCTGGTTAGTGATCTCCTGGTTAGAAAGCAGCAATTGAAGCACAGCAAAGTATGAGTGCCTGTGATCAGTCCAATAGACTGCATGGTGGCACCAGTCAGCTGGTGGATGTGACAACAGAACCGGCTGATGGCATATAAGCTGGCACTGAGCTTGGCTGGCGGCAGACTGTGGGTAAGCAGCTGGAAGCAGGAGACAGGTGAAAGCTTGCTGGACTGAAGAGCTGTAGCAGGATTCAGGGTCAGATGAGCCGGGTCCATAATGGTCGGGCAGATCAGGCATAGACGGCAGACAACAGGATAGTTGGGTCACAAGCCAAATCAGCAATGGGAGTTAGATCAGGCAAGAACAGAAGGCAGAATCCAACGGAGGTCAGGAGCAAGCTGGGTTAGGATCAGAAGTCAAACACAGCAATCAGGAGCGAACACACAGAAGCTGCACACCAAACTGCAGCCTGTTTAAATAGTCTGTCTGGCGCCAGCATTGATGACAGGCTCACGCTCATCTGCCCGGCCAGTTGCCAGTCTGCGCATGCGCATATGTATGCACAGGGAGACATCATTTGTGCTATGGGCAAGCCTTTGCTGACAACCCCTACAACAGCCAAACAAAATGAAAAGGGGCTGGTTGGTTAGTGCCACGTTTGTGTTGGTTTGTGCCATTTTACTCTCCATTCTAGCTCCTTTTGTTTTTCATTTATTGTTGATTTAATAAAGGTCACCCAGCAGCCCTACAAGAGACACAAGACATGAAACCAGGCTGGTTGGTGCCTCCTTTGTGCTGGTTTGTGCTGTTTAAGTATCAGTTCTACTGCTTTTTGTTTTTCAGCTATTTACTATTTATTAAAGGTCAGTAAAGGTCACTGGGTTGGTTGGTTAGTGCCGCGTTAGTGCTGTTAAAATTACTATGTGTGCTGCTTTTTTATTGCAAAAGTTTTTTTTTTTTTTATCAAACCCCACCCACTTGGCATCCCATGTTATTAGATACTATAACAATTACACCATTCATTTGTGCTGCATCTGTGATAACTTGTGAAAAAAATTACATTTGTGCTGATTTGGTTGTGGAGATCTTGGGGCAGATTCACAGAGAAATGGATTAACGTAGCGTATCAGAAATACACTACGCCGCCGTTTTTTACCTTGCTCTACGTTGAATTCAGGTAGATTTTCTACGGTAAACGACGGCGGCGTAGTGTATTTCTCCCGTCGCAATCCATCTGCGCGAGTAGGGGGCGTGAAACATTTAAATTAGGCGCGTTCCCACGGCGAGCGATCTGCGCATGCTCCGTTCGCAAATTTCCCGCCGTGCATTGCGCGAAATCACGTCGTGACGTCATTCGTTGTTTATGTAGCGTACTTTACGGCCGATCCACGTCCCGACGAGTTACGTAAACAAAATAAAATTTTAAATAAATTCGAAGCGGGAACGACGGCCATACTTAACATGGGCTACGTAAAGTTAGAGCAGCAAAAAGCTGCTCTAACATTACGTATAAAAAAATAGACGAAAACGATTGCGACGCCCGCTCGTATGTTCGTGAATCCCCGTAAAAACACATTTGCATATCCCGACGCACCAAAACGACGCGAACTCCTCCCAGCGGCCGCAAATAGATGGCAGCGTAGATCCGAAGGCTTACGAAGACGTAAGCCTCTCGGATCGAAGCCCGAAGCCGGCGTATCATGGTTTGAGGATTCAAACTAGTGATACGCCGCGCGAAATTTGAAATTACTCCTGTCTAACCCCAGTTAGACAGGCGTAATTGTTTTGTGAATCTGCCCCCTTGTACATTATAGTTGATGAAACCCCCTCTGCATGTTAGAATCACATGCTAACAATTTCTCTTTCACACAGACAGAACTTCTTCAACAGTCTGTGCATGTGAAAAAAAATAAGTATGATTTTCATGTATGCTTGAAAAAATATAATGGAGAAATCCAAGTTGTACTTATCTATTGGTTTGCTGGATAATATATTTAGAGCGCAAAGAACATAATTGGTGTCTTGTTGTTTAAAATTTTATGGAAACAGGTGAAAGAGGAGTGCAAGCTACACAAACACTTTTCACTAGTCAGTAGAAATGTTTTTCTAAATTGTAATATCCATTTTGTTATAATAGCACAATTTTTTACATTGTTCCTTGCTAGGCCTCTTACTCAGCCTGGAGTTTATTTTTGTAATGCTCCTCCTCTGTACCTGGCTCTGTAAGCACTTCCTTGGAGGAAGCAGGGCCGGATTAACAGAGGGGCTGATGGAGCTGCAGCTCCAGGCCCCTTTCTCAAGATAGGCCCATTTGCCCCCCCCCCCCCCCCAAAAAAAAAAAAAAGTTTTTTTTTTTTTTTTTAGATTGACTTCGGGGCTTGTAGCTCGATGACCAGAGGTCACAGAAACCCCAAATTTGGGGGGTAGTCAGTTGAAGACCTACCCCACAACCGGTCAAAATATGGGATGGCTATCATTTATGGTTCCGGAGATACGGGCCTGCTTGCACAGCCTGTCAGAAGCTACCTGTACATACAGAGCAGCCATTATAAATATAAGCTGACACACTGCAGCAGACTGAGGAAAAAAAATCATCATTTGTTTTTTGCTAGAAAATTACTCTATGGTGGTCTTTGTAACTTTGTACGTTGCATGGTATAGAGCTGCACGATTCTGGCTAAAACGACAACTGCAATTTTTTTGCTTAGAAGATAGATCACGGTTCTCTCACGATTCGTGCGGCATAACATCATCTTTCACATTAAAATGAAAAAAAAAAAAAAAAAATGGGCTAACTTTACTGTTTTGTTTTTATGGTTTTTATTATTCAATGAAGTGGGCAAATGCAGCGTGACATAAAATATTGCAGCAATTGCCATTTTTGTCTCTGCTAAAATATATATAATGTTTGGCGGTTCCAAGTAATTTTCTAGCAAAAAATATTGTTTTTTAACTTAAAGCGGTTGTAAACCGCAAAAAACAAAACAAAAATTCCCCCACACCTGCAAGGCAAAAGTCATAATGAGCTAGTATGCACCGCATATTAGCTCATTATGAAATACTTACCTCGGAACGAGGTGTAGGAAACTTACCTGGTCCACGCCGAGCGAGATCTCTTGACTCGGCGTGTCTTCCGGGTATCGCTGCTTCAGCGATGTGATTGGCTGGAGCGGCGATGACGTCACTCCCGCGCATGCGTGCGGGAGATTTAAATCCGGCTAGGACGACGGTGGCCGGTCCTTTGGCCGTAGATTCCCCCCTGCGCATGCGCCGCTGCGCATTGCGAGGGGAATATCTCCTAAACCGTACAGGTTTAGGAGATATTCTTAATACCTACAGGTAAGCCTTATTATAGGCTTACTTGTAGGTAAAAGTCAATAAAGTGGGTTTACAACCACTTTAAACAAGTGTTGGACTTTAAGTGGTTACATTTCTTGCATTTACACACAGAAGTTTGATCTAAAAAGGAAGTTGGTTACAATGTTTCATGTTGTTTACAAACTTGGCAGACAGTCAGATATTTTCTTTACACACAGAAGTTTATCCCTTTGATATATGAAGAAAGCATTAGTTACAATGTTTCCTGCTAAGAACTTGGCAGACTGTCCGGATATTTTCTTTTGACAGCTGAAAGTCTCTCCACTTGTTATATGAAAGAATCAGCAAACTCTGCATTGGAGATGTCCGGGGGGTTGAATCAAGATCACAATTTTAACGATTAATTGTGCAGCTCTAGCACGGTACTGTATTTGCGCAGCAATTTTTCAAACATGTTTTTTTTGGAAATCATCTGTTTCATACATTAAAAAAAACACTAAAGTTAGCACGATTTTTTTTTTTTGGTATCCTAAGCGATGCTTTAAAAATATTTTAGGTTACATGTTTAGAGTTACAGAGGAGTTACAGAGTTACAGAGGAGGTCTAGTGCTAGAATTATTACGTATGTAACCTGTGTGTATCTGGCTCTGATACTAGCCAGTGCCTACCCAGCCACTGACTGGTATCTCTCCCCAGCCTGTCCCCACACACTAGGGTTGCCACCTTTTCTTCAAGTCAAACCCAAACACTTTAGCGGCGCACAGATTTTTTTTATAGTATAAACTATACATATATTACATACATTATAGAGTCCCTCTTTACATCAGAGTCCACAGAGTTCCCCCTTTTACATCTGAACTTGCAAAGTTCCCTTTCACTGTAAGGGGGACTCTGCCGACTCTGATGTAAGGGATCCTCTGGGAACCTGATGTAAGGGGGAACACTGTGGCCTCTGGTGTAAAGGGGAACTCGGATGTAAGGGGTGCTCTGATAACCCTGTTTTACCTTAGTTTACTCACTCAGAGGGAGGAGAGAGAATGGGGGAGACTTCAGTCCCCACAGACAGGGATGAATGGTGAGCTCACTTACCCCTTGGCAGTCAGCACCTCTCATCCAGATGTATCTGAGGCTGCTGGACTTCATATTTCCAGCCCCAACTTTCATTTTCTGAGGTACAGTGCCAGTGATTGGAGTGTGGGTAGACACAGAGCGGTAGGGGTGGGAACAAAAGGTGCAGGTTGAGCCCTCCATGCTCTCCTGTCTGTGTGTGTGTGGTTTTGGGGGGAGGGGGATTGTATATGTTGGCTTTGGGCATTGTGAAAGTGTGTAACGGACAACTGCAGCCAGCAACCCTGAAGGGAAGCCATAGTCCAGTCTGAATAATGTGTCCGGGTTTCAGGCAGTCCGAAACCCGGACACATGATCCCAAACCCGAACTGTCCGGGTGAATCCTGGACAGGTGGCAACCCTACCACACACCCTCTCACCTGCTGACCTGTAGATGGGGGAATCACTCCTGTAGTGTTATTGTGTTCTGCCAGTGAGTACAATGATCAGTGTTGCTATCTATAGCTGGCAGCACTGATTGTTTTTGGAAAAACAGGCTGGTTGTACTCAAGTCGATTAATAGATTGACTTGTGTAAAACCAGCTAGCCCATACATAGATCGACTATGGCTGGTCTCTGCATAATTGGTGTAATTTCAATTCATGTATGACCCGCTTAACCACTACGCAGTCCCTAAACATCCTTCCACTCCTATACATTGTGCCCACTGTCATACCCTCCACACTCCTCTCCTGTACATAGTGCCCATTGTCATACCCTCCACACTCCTCTCCTGTACATAGTGCCCACTGTCATACCCTCCACACTCCTCTCCTATATATAGTGACCACTGTCATACCCTCCACACTCCTCTCCTGTACATAGTGACCACTGTCATACTCTCCACACTCCTCTCCTGTACATAGTGCCCACTATTATACCCTCCACACTCTCCTGTACATAGTGCCTGCTTTTATAGACTCCTCTTCTGTACATACTGCCCACTGTCGCACCCTCCACACTCCTCTCCTATACATAGTGCCCACTATCATACCATCCCCATTCCTCTCTTGTACATACTGCCCACTGTCATACCCTCCACACTTCTCTCCTGTACATACTGCCCCATCATACCCTCCACACTTCTCTCTGGTACATACTACCCTCTGTCATACCCCCGCTCTCCTCCTGTACATACTGCCCACTGTCATACTCTTTACACTCCTCTCCTGTACAAACTGCCCACTGTCATACTCTTCACACTCCTCTCCTGTACATAGTACCTGCTGTCATACACTTCTCTCCTGTACATACTGCCCACTGTCATACCCTCCACATTCCTCTCCTGTACATACTGCCCACTGTTATACCCTCCACACTCCTCTCCTATACATAGTGCCCACTATCATACCGTCCACACTTCTCTCCTGTACATACTGCCCACTGTCATACCCTTCACACTCCTCTCCTATACATAGTGCCCACTATCATACCATCCACACTCCTCTCCTGTACAAACTGCCCACTGTTATACCCTCCACACTCCTCTCCTATACATAGTGCCCACTATCATACTGTCCACACTCCTCTCCTGTACATATTGCCCACTGTCATACCCTCCACACTCCTCTCCTATACATAGTGCCCACTATCATACCATCCACACTCCTCTCCTATACATAGCGCCCACTGTCATACCCTCCACACTCCTCTCCTGTACATGGTGCCTGCTGTCATACACTTCTCTCCTGTACATACTGCCCACTGTCGTACCCTCCATGCTTCTCTCCTGTACATGATGCCCACTGTCATACCCTTCACACTTCTCTCCTATACATTGTGCCTTTTGCCGTACCCTTTGCACTCTTCTCCTGTACATAGTGCCCAATGTTAGACCCTCCACATTCCTCTCACTCACCTGCACATACTTCCCACTTGTATACCGTCCGTACTCCTCCCCTATGTCGCTTACCCACAAAAACAGTTCCTTAAAATGATACTGAATACCCTCAATGTTACCAGCTCTAGAATGGACACACTTTTGTTAGTTCAACTAAAGGAAATCTCAATTCTCATATTTGTTCTGTTACTAGAACTTATTTAATTTTGTGATTACTACTGTGATGTACAGAGGAACATAGGGGATCTCAGCTACTCTAAATATAGCACTTGTGAAAAAAAGAGTCCCTGGAAATATTTTTTAAATGTTGGCAACTATGCACTTATGCACTGCCCAAGGGCCACTGGGTCAGTAGTGGGCCCCATGAGAGGTTTCTGGGATCCTGTGATATTAAAGCGGTAGTAAACTTTCCTGACATTACTACTTTTTAGAGGCCCTGGGGTAGGTTATGCCACAATGTACAAGTATGCACAGCATATTAGCACATTAGGGTACACTTACATTTTCAGACTGGGCCCTCCATTGCTGCGCTGTGATTCTCACGCATTTATTTATTATTTTTAAAAGGCCCCACCAAAATCCTCAGCACCAGGCCCATGATGTTCTTAATCTGGCCCTGGGAGGAAGGCACTAATACAGCTTAGGCAACCTCATGCTTGATGTTTTGACTGCTGCCTGAAAGATTACAGGGTAAATTTAAGTTTAACCCACTTGTTTTTACAGCTTTTGCAACCTCATGCTTGATGCTTTGACTGCTACCTGAGTGTAAATCAAGTCAATTAAAGTATAGCCCACAAAATTTTTCTTTTGATGTGTTTGTTAGTGATGCATCCATGTGTATACACTGTGTTCTGTGTTATCCAGAATTTTGAATCCATGTATAGCAATATACTGAAATCATTTCCTGTCTACACACAAAGGTACATTGGTAACTGTACTCCCAATTTTTTCTTTTTTCTTTTTTTTGCCCAAACTGGGTACCTATTTGTTCTGACTTTAACTAAATGGTAAGCTGTAAGGGAATTGTAAATGCTAGGCCAGACTGTGGAAATTCTACACTTCAAACACTTGTATGATGTATGTGATATATATATATATATATATATATATATATATATATATATATATATATATATATATATATATTCTATATATATACACACACACACACATATTTGAGATTTAAACCACATAATGCTAGCAACTCAGGCTGTGCTGTGTTGAAGACACTGATGCATGGAGAATACTTAAAGCAGAGGTCCACACAAAAATGGAACTTCCGCTTTTCGGAACCCCCCCTCCACATTTGGCACCTTTCAGGGGGAGGGGGTGAAGATGCCTGTCTAATCTGGTATTTGCACCCACTTCCAGGCGTAGACCTCCACAGAATCTGCAGGGGTCTATGTATCACATCCTGTCGTCCCCCGTTCTGGGAGACAGAAGACAGGAGGGACCATTTCGATTGCGCAGCACGACTCGCACATGCGCAGTAGGGAATCGGGAAGTGAAGTTGCAAGGCTACATTTCCTGATTCCCTTAACGAAGATGGCAGCGGCAGCATCCGAGGCACGGGTTGACCTCAGGTGCCATCATCGCAGGCGCGCTGGACAGATAAGTGTCCATATTTTAAAGTCAGCAGCTGCAGTATTTGTAGCTACTGACATCTAAATAAAAAAATGTGGTGGATCTCTGCTTTAAGTATAAGCTTGCAGTAGCTATAGCTTTTACTGTTAGATGGGGTGCAAGGTAGAGGGGAGAATATTTTTAAGGCACAGAAAGTAAAACAATTGAATGGTGCCTTTATATTTAAAATTTAATACCATGGGGGTGTAAAGTGGGCAGGACTAGAGGTGACACAATGTAAAATATAATGTGACATTTCTCTAAAACGAAACCATTGTTCTGTCAAGATCGCCAACTCATCAAAATCTCGTAGCTGTACTGTGCATGCGCTGGTTGGAAATGTTTAGAGCAGCCTTCAGTAAATGGAAGACCGAACAATGCCATGTCCACACTTTCAGCCCACCAGTATGCAGGGCGTGACCCCAGCTGCTCAACAGTCATTTGTTTCTGATATCGCCGGTGTCCCAGCAACCAGTGATGTTACATGTGGGCCCCACCCCCTGTAGCAAGTTGATCCACCCAGGTACTGCCCCCTGCAGCTCCTCCCTTCTACAATGTACTGTGCCTGTCCAGCTACTTGACGTGTGCAGGTATGCTGTTCACTTGAATGGGGTTTATAGGTGCACTCTGATAGGCACATATGGTGTAAAGCAGGGGTGTCAAACTCAATTTCATTGTGGGCCGCATCAGCATTATGGTTGCCCTCAAAAGGACCAGTTGTATCTGTAAGATTAAGATGTCCAGCGCATCCCTTCCCCTTACATTAGATGTCAAGAACCACCCCACAATCAGAAGTTGAGTCCCCCACTCTCCCTTACATCACAGTGCACCCCCCTTTCCTTATGCTGCTGCTGGGAAGAAGTTGGATGCATTGCTTGAAAGCAGAAAGTAAGGGTCTGGAGGATGACTGGAGAGGTCCGCAGGCCTTGTGTTTGCCACTTCTGGTGTAAAGGGACACTATGATGGGTACATATGGTGTAAAGTGGCACTCTGATGGGCACATATGATATGAAGAGGCAATCTGTTGGGCACATATGATGTAAAGGGGGCACTCTCATGAGGGCACCTGATGTATAGGGGCACTCTGAGGAGCACATATGATGGAAAGAGGCACTCTGATGGGCACATATGATGAAGAGGGGCACTCTGCTGGGCACATATGGTGTAATGGGGCGTTCTGGTGGGCACATATGGTGTGAAGGGGCTCTCTGGTGGGCACAAATTATGGAAATGGGCACTCTGATGGGGACAATTGATGTAAAGGGGCACTGTGATGGGTGGGGACCCCTGATGTAAAGGGGCACTCTGATGGGAAATAGGATGCAATGGGGCACTCTATGAGCACATAAGATGGAAAGGGGCACTCTGATGGGGGCAACTAATGTAAGAATGTCGAAACTGAAACTTGACAAAAAATATTGTTGAAATGCTATGGAAAGTATACATTTCTCAGTTTTTGATAGACATACAGTGACTACAAATGTTCTAGGTCATAGCACAAACTTGAGTTTCGGACCTTGGCTAAAAGAGAATTTTAGTGACATAGAATTTAATTAAATACCCCTAGTTTAGAGATTATGATATCTTTGGGTATATCTAAAACCTCTAAAGTTGAGGGAACTAAGATGGGTTGATGGCAGACCATCCCCCTTACCTGTTTGTATATATGCATGCTGAGAGTAGGCTAGAGGCCTCCCGAAATTTAGCAATGAGGCCCCTAGCATGTCAAGTATTCAAAAAGGAATGGGGTCTGCCATCACATTGTCTTGGATTCCTAACTTTGAAGATGCCAGGGCCCCCCCATGACATCATATTCCATCAGAATCTCCAAACCGCTGTACTGCACATGTAAATATTCTGTTGCTCCATAGAGGTGAATGGAGTGTCCGATCCGATCAGGTACGACTGAAAAACCGGACAGGCGCACCTGATCAGGCAGCATGTGTAAAAGGAGCCTAAAACTACATTTTGTTATGTGCAGACACATGAACATGGTTACAATGTAACACAAATAAAAGGTCTAAAAATAACCCATTATAGCATGTAATATAGCAATATACTGTACATAAAGTTATAGTTATGTAAGTGACATAGGGAATAACAAAAGTTGCTTATATTTACATACAAATTGTACAAAAATATGGTGTAAAACTATAGTATATACTATATAAAAAAAATAACTTAAAATATCAAAACCTGAGAGAATGGATGTTTAAGCAGCACAGTAGCAGCACTAACTAATCAGCCAGTTTCACATCCTTATGCTTTTATAGTGGGGGAGGTGGGGTTTGATTAATTAAAAAAAACTTTTGCAATAAAAAAGCAGCACACATAGTAATTTTAACAGCACTAACGCGGCACTAACCAACCAACCCAGTGACCTTTACTGACCTTTAATAAATAGTAAATAGCTGAAAAACAAAAAGCAGTAGAACTGATACTTAAACAGCACAAACCAGCACAAAGGAGGCACCAACCAGCCTGGTTTCATGTCTTGTGTCTCTTGTAGGGCTGCTGGGTGACCTTTATTAAATCAACAATAAATGAAAAACAAAAGGAGCTAGAATGGAGAGTAAAATGGCACAAACCAACACAAACGTGGCACTAACCAACCAGCCCCTTTTCATTTTGTTTGGCTGTTGTAGGGGTTGTCAGCAAAGGCTTGCCCATAGCACAAATGATGTCTCCCTGTGCATACATATGCGCATGCGCAGACTGGCAACTGGCCGGGCAGATGAGCGTGAGCCTGTCATCAATGCTGGCGCCAGACAGACTATTTAAACAGGCTGCAGTTTGGTGTGCAGCTTCTGTGTGTTCGCTCCTGATTGCTGTGTTTGACTTCTGATCCTAACCCAGCTTGCTCCTGACCTCCGTTGGATTCTGCCTTCTGTTCTTGCCTGATCTAACTCCCATTGCTGATTTGGCTTGTGACCCAACTATCCTGTTGTCTGCCGTCTATGCCTGATCTGCCCGACCATTATGGACCCGGCTCATCTGACCCTGAATCCTGCTACAGCTCTTCAGTCCAGCAAGCTTTCACCTGTCTCCTGCTTCCAGCTGCTTACCCACAGTCTGCCGCCAGCCAAGCTCAGTGCCAGCTTATATGCCATCAGCCGGTTCTGTTGTCACATCCACCAGCTGACTGGTGCCACCATGCAGTCTATTGGACTGATCACAGGCACTCATACTTTGCTGTGCTTCAATTGCTGCTTTCTAACCAGGAGATCACTAACCAGGTATGGGACAGGAGGGCAGGGTGATGTCATTGTCTGGGAAAAAACAAATTGCTATTATCTTAAAAATAAAAGCAGCACAAATGTGTATTTTTATGACACAAAAAAGCACAAAGTAGCACTAACAAATAGTATGTTTGTTTTTAAGATTTAATAACATGGGGGGCAAAGTGAGTGGGTTATTATCAAATAAAAACAAGCTGCTATATATTAAAAACCATAACGGCACAAATAAAAATATTAGCAGCACAAACATAGCACTAAAGAAACATTTGAGTTTTTATTTGTGCTGATTGTAAGGGGGGGGGGGGGGGGGGAGTGAGTGGGATTTGAAAAAAAAACAAAAAAAATGTTATAACTCAAAAACCATAACAGCACAAATATTTTTTTAGCAGCACAAAACAGCACAAACGTAGCACTAACTAACGAGACCAGTTTTGTGTCATTTGGGCATTGTAGGGGGGCTGTGTGACCTTTGGTGACCTTTGATAAATCATTAACACAAAAACAATAAAAGATAGAATGGAAATTTAAACAGTACAAAACAGCACAAACATAGCACTAAAGAAACACACTTGAGTTTTTATTTGTGCTGATTGTAAGGTGGGCAAAGTGAGTGGGGTTTGAAAAAAATAAATAAACTGTTATGACTTTAAAAGCATAACAGCACAAAAAAAATATATTAGCAGCACAAACCAGCACAAACGTAGCACTAACCAACAAGACCAGTTTTGTGTCATTTGGGTGTTGTAGGGGGGCTAGATGATGTCATAGTCTGTAAAAAAAACATTGCTAATATCTTCAAAATAAAAGCAGCACAAACGTAATTTTTTGCGGCACAAAACAGCACAAACGTAGCACTAAAGAAAGACACTTGAGTTTTTATTTGTGCTGATTGTAGGGGGGCCAGCTTCGCTGAGCTCTTTAATAAATCATTAATAACGCAAAAACGATAAAAGATAGAACGGAAATATTAGCAGCACAAAACAGCACAAACGTAGCACTAACCAATGAGACCAGTTTCGTGTCATTTGGGCTTGTAGGGGGGCTGTGTGACCTTTGGTGACCTTTAATAAATCATTAATAACGCAAAAAACGATAAAAGATAGAACGGAAATATTAGCAGCACAAAACAGCACAAACGTAGCACTAACCAATGAGACCAGTTTCGTGTCATTTGGGCTTGTAGGGGGGCTGTGTGACCTTTGGTGACCTTTAATAAATCATTAATAACGCAAAAACAATAAAAGATAGAAAGGAAATTTAAACAGCACAAAACAGCACAAACATAGCACTAAAGAAACACACTTGAGTTTTTATTTGTGCTGATTGTAAGGTGGGCAAAGTGAATGGGGTTTGAAAAAAATAAATAAACTGTTATAACTTTAAAACCATAACAGCACAAATAAAAATATTAGCAGCACAAACCAGCACAAACGTAGCACTAACCAATGAGACCAGTTTCGTGTCATTTGGGCGTTGTAGGGGGGCTGATTGACCTTTGGTGACCTTTAATAAATCATTAATAACGCAAAAACGATAAAAGATAGAACGGAAATATTAGCAGCACAAAACAGCACAAACGTAGCACTAACCAACCAGACCAGTTTCGTGTCATTTGGGCTTGTAGGGGGGCTGTGTGACCTTTGGTGACCTTTAATAAATCATTAATAAGGCAAAAACGATAAAAGATAGAACGGAAATATTAGCAGCACAAAACAGCACAAACCAACCAGACCAGTTTTGTGTCATTTGGGCTTGTAGGGGGGCTGTGTGACCTTTGGTGACCTTTAATAAATCATTAATAACGCAAAAACGATAAAGGATAGAACGGAAATATTAGCAGCACAAAACAGCACAAACGTAGCACTAACTAATGAGACCAGTTTTGTGTCATTTGGGCTTGTAGGGGGGCTAGATGATGTCATAGTCTGGAAAAAACAATTGCTAATATCTTCAAAATAAAAGCAGCACAAACGTAATTTTTTGCGGCACAAAACAGCACAAACGTAGCACTAAAGAAACACACTTGAGTTTTTATTTGTGCTGATTGTAGGGGGGCCAGCTTCGCTGAGCTGTATTAGATCACCTCTGGGTTTTTTTATTTTTTGCGCTATTAATGATTTTTTTCTTGCTAATTATTAATTTTTCTTCATAAATTTTGGCCACAATTTATACTGCTACATGTCTTTGATAAAAATAACCCCAAATTTTGGGAAATTATTTGTTCTGTGTGAAAGTTTTAGGGTCAGATTCAGATACAAAAATGCATCTTTCCGGCGGCGTAGCGTTTCCTCTTTACACTACGCCGCCGCAAATATTATGGGCAAGTGCCTTATTCAGAAAGCACTTGCTCCATAATATGCGGCGGCGTATCGTAAAGTGCACGGCGTAAGGCCGCGCAATTCAAATTTCTGAAGTGGGGGGCGTGATTCATGTAAATGAATCATGACCCCACGTAATTGACGTTTTTTTTGGACGGCGCATGCGCCGTCCGTGGACGTTCCCAGTGCGCATGCGTGAAATCAGGTCGCTTTTTTCTCAATGTAAACGACGTGACCGTAACTAACGTCGAGCCCTATTCCCGAACAATTTACGCAAACGACGTAACCGACGTTCAATTTGATGCGGTCCCGACGTCCATACTTAACATTGGCTGCGCCTGCTATAGCAAGGGTAACCTTATGCCGCTATAACGCTGACGCAAACAACGTAAACTACGACGCACCGTCGCAAGTACGCTCGTGAACCTGCGTAAGTAGCTCATTTGCATAATTTACGCGAAGCGCCACCTAGTGGCCAGCGTAAATATGCAACTTAAGATACGACGGTGTAAGCGAATTACGCCGCTCGTATCTTAGGAGAAAGCCGGCGTATCTTCTTTTCTGAATGAGAAGAAAAATAAGTGCGCTAATGTGTAATTCAATTAAAAATAGTGCTAATAGAAGTATTGAACAAAATACATATCTATTCATAATTGATATAGTAAACAATAAAAAAGTCCATATGTGATAGACCAACAAGTCACAATGGTTAGTGACTACTAAATAAAGTCCCAATATGTGCAATGTTGCTTGAAAAAATCTTGTGAAAAGTATTTTCCCCGAATCTTGGATAAGTGTGGAGTCAAAGCCTTCACCTTGTAGTAGGATTAACACCCAATAGTGCTCAAATGGTTAATGCGCTTACCAGACCACCTTGACTCGTTTAATTAAAAAGAAAGTCAAATACAGCAGAAGCAGTATGTGACTGCAAACACTTGGATAGACAGGATAGCTGACGGTCTCAAGCCCAGGTTGTAGACAGTGACATATATGCAAAAGAGAAATCACAATGCCCCATAGCATAATACTCTTGGTTTATTTAAAAAGGAAAAGAACATAAAACGGCCAAATGGCCTCTTACATTAAAAGATGCCAGACCCGGCATCAAGGCTGATCGCTGGTAAGGGGTATGGAACCAGTATGGAGCGTCTGCTCAGCAGCGGCGTGAAGTGGCGTGCGTTCCACTCGGCGATACCCGACAACCAGATGACCGGAAACGGAGTAAAACATGTGATTAGGTACGCTGCCGACGTACGTTTTGTTGTCTAAACGTCTTCAGAGCGCGTGTCTAATCACCAAAGGCTCATAGTATTTGTAGTGAGTGAAACCCCTCCCATTCCAATTAGACCTGAAAGCCATTAACCCCGAGAACGCTGATACAGCCTTGATCTCGGGCATTACAATTGGACAAATAGGAGGTTGTAAACACACATAATTATGAAATACAAATCTATCTATAAAAACAGAGGGAGAAATTTAAATACCATCTAAGAGATATAATTGTTTATGTATTATGTATAGCAAAGCTACACGCAATAATTTCTGACTCATGTACCGTATCTGCCGCAATACACTGTCATTAAAAAAACAGTAATTGCAACTCAATGATTAGTCTTATTTAGCAATAAATGGCTTGACTAAAACACAAACACACCCCCTCCGATCTTAACCTAGGCAGGGGTCCCACATCTTAACGATATAATTAGTATCTTATAGATGGTCCTTATATGATATTATATGGGTCTTACAGCTCAGTTGAAAAAGAAACTAAAGGGGAACTCTGGATACCCTCAAGATATAACTACAACATTTAAAAAATATACATACATTTACAGAATTGTATATCTAAAAAAATGTGCATATGTAAAATGTTATTAGATGCAACTAAATGTTAATGGGACTCTTCCCTTAGGTTATCTTGATAACCAAAGCCCCAAAGTAGGAACCAAGATAGAACAATTAACCGTTGGCTAGGAAACAATTGAGATCTAACTCAATGTTCATACCCAACGGTTGCATGGTACGAAGGGTATATATCCATTTTGTTTCATTTTGTTAAATGCTTCGAGTCATGTTTGTCCCTCTCCAGTGTTTTGTCACTTTGTCTATACCCATAAAGAAGCATAATCCAGGGTCACTCGCGTGATGACTGGCAAAGTGCCTAGAAACACTATGATTGGGAAAACTTTTTTTGATGTTTGCTAAATGTTCATTAATCCTGATTTTTAACTGTCGGGTAGTACGTCCGACATATTGAAGTGGGCATGGACACTGGAGGATATACGTCACATGATCAGTATGTCAGGAAATGAATGGTCGAATTTTAAATTGTTCTTCTGTGACTGTTGATTGGAAATGTGTGGTCTTTTTTCGGCCATTGGATCTTCTAGTTGTTCTACATGCCTTACATCTAGTACAATGATAAAAACCAGATCCATCAAGAAAAGTGCTAGGTTTTTTGGGGGGGTCAGGCACATTGGGGGCAATTCTGTTTCTAAGTCCTGGTGCCCTTCTGTAAATAAACTTCGGGGCACGAGGGATAACTGTTTGTAAATCTTTATCCTTCAGGAGTATTGGCCAATATTTCCTAAAGATACGTTCTATTTGTTTATATTGCCTATGATACCCTGTTATGAATGCCATTTCTCCCTTATATTCTTTTTTGGGCCTGGTAGTCAAAAGGGCTTGTCTATCTAACTGGGATACTTGCTTGGGTCATCGCTTGATTAAGCACATCAGGGGAATATCCTTTTTCTATAAAGCGTGATGTTAAAGTTCGGGCTTGTTGTTCAAAATCAATTGTAGATGCGCAGCTGCGCTTCAATCTCATATATTGTCCTTTTGGAACAGCGCCAATCCACTGGGGATGATGGCGGCTGCTAGTAGGGACAAAACCGTTTCTGTCAGTCTCTTTAAAAAACGTGAGAGTCTCGAACTTGGTTCCTTTCTTTTTGATGGTAAGGTTCAGATAATGTACAGTTTCAGAATTAATTTTGGCCGAAAACTTGAGTCCATATTGGTTGTTGTTCATTCGATTAATGTACTCATTTAGAGTGTTTTCTGGGCCCACCCAAAATATTAAAATATCGTCTATGTATCGTCTGTAGAACATGAGTGATTCATGCATTTGTTTGTAAGTGCAACTTGGTTTCTTTATATATTAAATACATTCAGGTTTACACTATATGAGTTTCCTTTGATTCCATGTCATCACACCATCCGTGGCGAGCTACTGAAGATTCGTTTTTGGCTATACATTGTGGTGTGTGGTGAAACCTGAACAACTTCATTCCCAGTGCCTGCATTGATCCTGTAGACCAGATCTACAGAACACCTTGACATCAGCTGCCTCACAAAGCTCTGAGCAAAGGTAATGCGGTTACTAATTTGGCTTCTGGTAAGCCTTCATTTTATTTGGTGACACGGTGGTGGTGTTAATTTAGTCACAACTTAGGACAACATACATCTTTATTCCAAGTATCGTTTTTTATGTGCTGTTTGGCGTACTTCACTATGTGAATTTCAAACTTTTTTTGGGGTAATCAACTGCTGATACATCTGGAGCTACCTGTAATCCCTACCCTGTTTTGGTATCCTGCTGTGGACTTTTAAAGGCCCTGGCTGGGGTTCAGCCGCAAGCGAGTTATGCTTGCCTTCTGGTAAGCCTCCATTTCTTATCACACTGGCAATTTGGTGGTGGTTATACATCTGTTTATTCCCAGGACTGCCCGATAAGGACTTTCCAACACTCCTTGTTTTCACTATTTATACTATATTGGTTTTTATTGCCATTTGAGTATACTGGATTCTAAATTCATTCAAAGACACTATTTCATATATGGTTCTGAAAACCACTTGTTTATTATATTTTTTTCATTATTTATTTTTTATTTTTAGCGCAACTTCAATTTTTTCTCTTTTTTTCTCTTGTGTAATTAGTGTGTGTATAACACTTAGGCCTCGTACACACGATCGGACATATCCGATGAAAACGGTCCGTGGACCATTTCCATCGGATATGTCCGATCGAGAGTTTGATCCGATGGCGTGTACACACCATCGGATCAAATTCCCCGCCGCCGGACGGCGCGGTGACGTGGCGGTGACGTTGACGCCGCCACGTCACCGCCACTTCACCGCACCAGGAAGTTAAACACTTCCGCGCATGCGCCGAATCCATTCGGCGGCGGCGCGGCGGCGGTGGGGGACGACATGTCTGCTGGTAAGTGTACTAACCAGCAGACATGTCGGGCGGACAGATTCCCACGGGATAGATTTCAAAGCATGCTTTGAAATCTGTCGGGTGGAGAAATCTGTCCGCTAGCCCATACACACGAGCGGAGATGTCTGCTGAAACGGTCCATCGGACCGTTTTCAGCGGACATATCCCCTCGTGTGTACGAGGCCTTAGGCCTCGTACACACGATCAAATCTGTCCGCTGGAAACGGTCCGCTGGACCGTTTCAGCAGACAGATTCGATCGTGTGTACGGCCGAGCAGACAGATTTGTCCACCCGACAGATTTCAAAGCATGCTTTGAAATCTATCGGGTGGGAATCTGTCCGCCCGACATGTCTGCTGGTTAGTACACTTACCAGCAGACATGTTGTCCCGCACCACCGCCGAATGGATTCGGCGCATGCGCAGAAGTGTTTTACTTCCTGGTGCAGTGACGTGGCGGCGTCAACGTCACCGCCACGTCACCGACACGTCAGCGCGCCGTCTGCTGGCGGGGATTTTGGTTTGCTCGTGTGTACACGCAAGCAAACCAAAATCCCAGCAAACAGATTTGTTCAAATCTGTCGGACGGACAGATTTGAACAAATCTGTCCGCTCGTGTGTATGAGGCCTTAGTGGTTGCAGCTTGTAGTCATTGTCATTTGTGCATGTAGCGCGGTAATTTCTTTGCATATTCTTGATACTGAGGGGGTCTTGCCGTCCGGTAAGGGTCAGTGTGTACTTCGGTGGTGGGTTTGGCACTGTCCCCTCCTTGCTGTACGGTTGTCCCCCACGGGTGGTTAACATATATATCTATGCAGTTTTACACTATGCAAGTCTCCTTGTTTTTGTCTTTGTGATTTACTGAGGATTCGTTTTTGGCTATACATTGTGGTGCGTGGTGGAACCTGAACTACTTCATTCCTAGTGCCTGTACCGATCCTGAGGGGGTCTTGCCATCTGGTAAGGGTCAGTGTGTGCTTCGGTGGTGGGTTTGGCACTGTCCCCTCCCCATTATACGGCTGTCCCCCACGGGTGTTTAACACATATATCCATACAGTTTCACACTATGCAAGTCTCTTTTGTTTTTGTCTTTTCCAGTGCTATGAACCCACACTGAAATCTTCCATTAAGCATAAGTGTGACTGGAAACGCGGAGTCGTTGCATCAGAACCATCTGGATATTCTGCTTCTTCCGATCCTTATACAGATCCTAGACTTTGGAGTGTGCTTCTATCTGGCTAATACGTATGACTTTTTCACAAATATTTTTGGACTAAAATTTGAAATAC
Source organism: Rana kukunoris (assembly GCA_029574335.1). Classification (NCBI taxonomy): domain Eukaryota; kingdom Metazoa; phylum Chordata; class Amphibia; order Anura; family Ranidae; genus Rana; species Rana kukunoris. The sequence goes on along the minus strand of CM056049.1, from coordinate 623,352,134 downwards.
TCCTTCAGTACGAATTTTAGTGTTTGTTCCGGCAGCACGCCATATTGACTGTTCACATTATATTTCTGTGCCCTTACGAGGTCACAGCCTTACACTTAGCGCGATTCCCTCCCGTCTTGTATCTATAAATACGCTGGCGTAGATGCTTTCTGAATCTGGCCCTTAGAGTCTACAAGCTATAGTGCAAATCATAAAAAATTATCACATCTGATCACACCTGATGTACTGAAGACCTATCTCATTTCTTGAGACCCTAACAAGCCAGGAAAGTACAAATGCCCCCAAAATAACCCATTTTTGGAAAGTAGACATTCCAAGGTATTTAGTAAGAGGCATGGTGAGTTATTTGAAGTTGTAATTTTCTCCCACAATACTTTGCAAAATTAAGATTTTTTTTTTTATTTAAAAAATTGCTCAAAATTGTCATTGTAATAGCTAATTTCTCTCACATGGCATGTGCATACCACAAATGACACCCCAAAATACATTCTGCTACTCCTCCTTAGTAAAATGATACCCCATGTGTGAGACTTTTTCACTGCCTGGTCACATACAGAGGCCCAACATGGGTTTTAAGAGCATAAATTGCACATCTAACTAGTTGACTACCTATTACATTTTTGAAAGCCCTGGAACACCAGGGCAATGGAATTACCCACAAAGTGACCCCATTTTGGAAAGCTAACACCCCAACGTATAATCTATGAGGCATAATGAGTCTTTTGAACTGTTAATTTTTTTCCAGCAATTTTTGGAATATGTGGGAAAAAAATTAAAAAACATTTTTTTTTACACAAAGTTGTCCATTGATAAGATATTTCCAACACATAGCATGTACATAGCAAACATGAAACCCTAAAATACATTCTGCTACTCCTCCTACAGAGGCCCAACATGCAGGGAGCGCCATTAGGGGTTTTAGGAGCATAAATTGCACATCTAACTAGTTGACTACCTATTACACTTTTGAAGGCCCTGGAACACCAGGACAATGGAATTACCCCATTTTGGAAAGCTAATACCCCAACATATAATCTATGAGGCATAAAAAATCTTTTGAACGGTTTATTTTTTTACATTTTTACATTTCTTACATTTTATCTATGCTCTAAAATCTGAGCCTGCACGGAAGTATTTTAGGTATTGGCCAGACTGCCTGTAGAGTGAATACTAGTGTTTTCAGATCAGGTGGAGCTTACAATTCTGATCAGAATAAGACAAGGTATTGGGCCACAGATACTCCATTACCCAGAATTTGGTCTATTAAATTAAAAGAGAAGGATAGCATGTTTTATAGCTTCAAAAGGAATTCTAAAGTCAAGAAGAAAAAAGTAATAAGCAACAATCCTTTATATCAAATGAAATGTTTATTTGTTTTTGCTTCTTCTTCCAATAAATGCATTCTCCAATAAACCTGTTCTGTTTAGTTTTATTTAGATAGTAATACAATATTGTCTTGCATCATGGCATAAAATTATTTTCTTCCTAAGATTCACTGCAGAAATATTAACGGCAAATAAAATCATTTATTTGGCCATTTAATGTCAAAATAATTGCAGATGGAGGATTTATTATGTACTTAACACATGGAAACAACCCACCAGGTTAACGCTTCTATTGGCAGACACCCTGGGATATAGTACGCTTATTTGCCTTCTAGGCAGTTTCTACTTTAATGCTACTTTTTATGACCACAGACCTTTGTGGCTGTAAATCAATGTGTTCTAAAGCAATTTAATGATAGATAGTTTGTATTGCTGTCTGTGCCCTCATTAGGAAGATTCACCCTCTCTCCTGTTTATCATTATCATTGAAAGTGGAAATAAAAAAATATCCCACTTTTCAGTTGTCACCAGAAAAGGAATAGAGGGGAAAACTTCCAATGGGGACATTCTGGTGACTTGATTGTCCCCAGGGGACTTCCTTCATTTGCAGGCATTTCCTCTCACTTCCTGTTTTGGCTATGGGACAGGAAGTGAAGACAAATCTACCCAATGGGATACAAATGGGAAAAAAGGGGGGAGTGAGCAGCAGTAGCTCCGCGGGATTCCTTACTGGTGATGTATTTCTAAAAAAACTTACTTTTGTGGCAGCCAGTTTTTGTTTGTTGTTTGTCTGCTTCTTTTAGGCTTTTAGGCATCTGCGTTTCAGCCTCACCGCTTCCTGGTTGTTTGCGCATGCGCATTCCAGTCTGGACGGCCGTGGTCGCGCATGCGCGCGAGGTCTTTGTCGGGGGGCACAGCGCAGGTGCATGATGCGCTCGGCGGTGCGCTGTGACGTTATCACAAGGCGGCAAGTTTAAATAGCTGTCAGATACAGCTAAGCAATGGCACATTCCAAAAGCACTGCGTTCTGGGTATTGACTTGCTGTCTTAAGGTAGGAGGCTGTGCGGTTCACTGCCTTACCCTCCATTATATTTGATGTATATATTGTATACCTTATTCTTTTTCATTGTTATTAAAGTACTGGGTACTTTCTGCCATGGATGTGTCACCGCCCCCCTGTGGCCAAACCTTACGCTGCAGGTAGGATGGAATTTAGTTTCTCTATGGGGTTTTTTGACCGGTCTAAAGTAGTATTATTTTTTCTGTACCCAGACCCTCTAGGTCTGTTCCTCAGCCGTTAGCACACAAAGATAATGTTGAAACTCGATTTCAGCATCATCAATCAAATTCTAGAAGCTCTAGGTCATCATCTAGAAATCCTAGAGAGGGATCTAGATCCACATCTGGTGACCACTCTCACCGCCATTCCAGTCACTCTGGAAGAAAATCCTGTTTGGGATGTAGAGCTCAGGTCCCAGAAGGAAAATCCCTCTGTGAGCCATGTTATTCATATGCTGTAAGGGAAAGAGGAGGTGAAGACCAGCAGGTAGAAGTTCTGGTCAGAAGAGTAGTCCAAGAATCTTTGAACAGCTCTGATTCCATCCAAGCAGTTGTCCCTCCTGTTGAACCATCCCCAGTCCTTGTGCTGGATAAACCTGAGGTTCTGGGGCCCCCTCAGCTTAACCGCTCCCCAAGCGTGTCCTCGGATAGTGAGGTGAAAAGTGTTAACTATGCCGCGGGCTTTGATTTTTCTCTGGTTTCAAACTTGCTAAAAGCAGTTAAGGACACTTTAAAGTGGGAAGATCCAGTAGAAGCACCTTCTAAGCAAAGGAAGTACTTCAAGCAGCTTAAAAAAGACCCCCCAAACTTTCCCCTTCTTGGTGGGCTGGGAGAAGTTATTACAGAACAATGGTCTGGCACAGGTAAGAAAAATTCTCTACTCTCTAAAATAGCAAAAATGTACCCATTCAAGAGTGATGAGGTGAGACATTTAGAGTCGACCCCTCTAGTTGATCCAGCCTTGATGAGACTGGTAAGACATGTCACTCTCCCTCTGGAAGACACCGTTTCCTTCAAGGATGGTCTGGAGAGAAAAATAGACACTGATCTAAAACGTATTTACATCACAGCTGGCATGGCTTGTAAACCAGCCTTAGCTCTTGCAGCCTTGTCTAAGGCAATGGAGTCCTGGACAGGTGAGATAGATTCTGTGTTGTCCCGTGTCTCTGAAGACTTAGCCAGAAGAATTCTAGTACAAGAACTAAAAATGGCTTTGTTTTTTTGGGGGAGGCCTCCCTTGACCTTATTCACCTAGTGGCTCGGGTCATGCTCTCCTCCGTTACGGCCAAACGTGCCCTGTGGCTACATCCTTGGGTGGCTGATCCTGCCTCTAAACAGGCGTGGTGCAAAATACCCTTTTTAGGGTCTTCGCTTTTCGGGAATAAATTGGACAGCGCCATTACCCAGGCCACAGGGGGGAAGTCAGGATTCCTTCCCCAAGATCGGCGTCCGTATGGACAGAGACATTTTTTTCCCAGGCAGAATCAAGATCGGGCAAGGGAGGCTCATCGGTACAGACCTGGGCATGATTTTAGGAAGAACTGGAGAAGAAACCAGCCCTCTGGTCAGAAGCCTGCAAAAAGCCCCTCTTCTGGTGGACGTGAGGCTCCTAAGTCTTTTTGATGTAGAGCCGGCCCAGACGAAAAGAGTCGGGGCTCGTCTCTTCCAATTCCGGCATGTCTGGGCAGCCTCGATAAGAGATTTTTGGTCCGTCAAGACAGTATCTACAGGTCATTCTTGGACATTTGTCAATACACCTATTCTTCAGTTCATTCCCACAACCATGCCCTGCTCAGAGGAGAAAAGACAAGTCCTCCTGTCATACACAAGCTCCCTCGTGGCTCAAGGGGCCGCTATACAGGTTCCAACGGCCGAGAGGTTTCAAGGGATGTATTCACCCCTGTTTCTGGTTCTAAAAAAGTCAGGTTCTTGGAGACCAGTGATAGATCTGACACATCTAAACACCTTTATCAAAAAAGAGAAATTCAAGATGGAGTCGCTACTTGTCGTGTCCTGTGTGTTGTGAGAGACACAAGACTCTGGTCTGGAGCAATAGATGTTTAGTTCAGTACAGGCTGTACACTGCAACATGTATCTCAGGACAGTACATATCTCTCAGTGCAGTAGGTAGGTAATCCCCAAAAGAACAGGTAGAGGCTAGTCTGCGAAGGGAGAGCACATAAGGTTTAATCTCTTCACCTGTCTGCTGCTGCCTCTGATAGAAGCAAAATCTTTCTGCTATTTCTAGTGGTTTGGGCTGGAAGTGATCCTCTAGCAGTGTCAGCAGCTCTGCCAAAGTCTTAGTTGCTGGTTTTACAGGGGAAAGCAGATCCCTAAGAGTGTCATATGTTTTGGCCCCAACCACTGTCACAAATGTTGCTACTTGCCTGTTGTCTGGGATGTCATTTGCACTGAAATACTGTTCCAGCCTCTCAACCCAGGAACTCCCGGATGTCTGTTCTCCATCAAACTCACTTAATGTCCCGATTAATTACATTTTCCTGCTGGGATCTGTGATTGCTTTCATCCAGGTGACAATTCACAATGTCTTTGTCTCTCTCTATCTCTCAGACTATCTCTCAGACTGATAGACACTTTGTAAATCCCATTCTTGTCGCCACTGTAGCTTTGAAATAGCGTTTGAAAGTCTGCACAAACCTCTCTGCTTGACCATTTGTAGCTGGGTGGTAAGGTGCGGTCAACTTGTGCTTGATGTTGTGGGCAGTCAGGAAACGCTGAAACTCCTGACTGGTGAATTGTGCACCGTTGTCTGTGACGATTTCTCTGGGGTATCTAAACGTAGCAGCGAGATGTAACAGTATGGAAACCGTTGCCTTAGTCGTTGGCTGAGTAACAGGAATGACTTCAGGTCACTTTGAATGGGCGTCCACTATAATCAAGAAGGTGTGTCCTCTGATCGGGCCTGCAAAGTCCAAGTGTAGGTGAAACCAAGGAACCGTGGGCCAAGTCCAGGGCTGAACGCACTCTCGAGGAGGGTCTCTTGCCGTTTGTGCACATCCAGCACAAGCATTCACATATGTTGCGATATCTGAGTCTATAGTAGGCTATATTACGGAACACAGTCTATTGTGAGAAGCAAAGCTTTATGGGAGTAGGGTCCTATGAGGTATGAGAGGCGGGATTAACCCACACCTAGGATGCCATGGAGTCCATCAGGAAAGGAAAATTACGGTAAGTATTTCATATAAATGTTCCTTTTTTTTCACTCCTCTCCTTCCCTTCTTCATCTTTCTTTCAAAAGTAAAAAAGAAGGAAGAAAGAAGAGAATAATGAGAAAAAAAGAAAGGAGGAAAAAAAAAAGAGAGAAAAATAAACAAAAAAAGGGGGGGGAGTTAAACAAGCCAACAAGCCAATGCACTGTGACGAGCAATATAATAAAGTTAATGGTATGAAGATAAAACAAGTTTAGCTAACTATCATTCAAAGTCAAATCAAAGGGGCCTTTTAATTAATACAAATAGATTTTTCATTCTTTCTTGTGATGTACCTGTTTTTCTAGTTAAAAAAAAATCAAAAACATAATAGGTATTTATCGGTTCTATTCAAAGATCCGGATTCCTGAATATACAAAGGTACAAAGGGTATCAGAACTGTATCTCGAAGAACCCCTACTCTAGGTAGATATTAATCTCCCAGTGTGTATTCCAGCAAGAATAGTACACCCTCCAACTGGCTTAAGTTTAACCACTTTGCATCCGCAGGCCGTAAAATGACGTCCTGGGCTTTGTGCGGTGATATCTGATTGATGCCTGCAGCCAGTGATTCCCTACACCATAGGAATGATCAGAGCAGCTGTTCCACCGCTTGATCTTTCTTACGGGCGATGAAAGGGGACGCCCCCCCCGCCGCCACCTTCCGGTGCTTCTACCGACTCACCTGTGCAATCGATGAGTCGGTGAAGGGATCCGCCAACCCCGGATGCTGATCATAGAGATTTCCAGCAGACCAGATGGTCGCCGAAATCTCTATGATCGTCAGAGGCCGGGCTCGATTTTATGACGTCATGCCCGGCCTCTGCATTCCAAAAAAACGGCGCCGGTTCGGCTAGGAAACGGTGATCGTTTTTTTTATATATATATACTTTAGGCTTCCCAGCCTAAAGGTAAGATGTGGGGTCTTATTGACCCCATATCTCACTGTAAAGAGGACTGATCATGTCATACAGGTATTCCTATTACAAGGGATATTTACATTCCTTTCAATAGGAATAAAAGTGATCCTTTTTTTTTAAAGTGTCAAAATATAAAATATTTGAAGTAAAAGTAACAATCATTTTTTTTTTAAAGTGTCCCTGTCCCCGTGTGCTCGCACACAGAAGCAAACGCATACGTAAGTGCCGCCCACAAAACGGTGTTCAAATCACACATGTGAGGTGTCGCCGCAAACATTAGAGCGAGATTTTTTAAGTACCGATTTTTAAGTACCGAAGTTTGGCGCCACTCCACGAGCGTGTGCAATTTTGAAGCGTGACATGTTAGGTATCTTTCACATTATGCAAACAAATTGGGCTAACTTTACTGTTTTTTTTTTTTTAAAGCATTAAACTGTTTTTTTTTCCCCAAAAAAATTAGTTTGGAAAATTGCTGTGCAAATACCATGCGAGATAAAAAGTTGCAATGACTGCCATTGTACTCTCTAGGGTCTTTGCTAAAAAAAAACATATATAGTGTTTGGGGGTTCTATGTACATTTCTAGCAAACAAATGATGATTTTTACATGTAGGAGCGAAGTGTCAGAATTGGCCCGGATGGGAAGTACTTTTCAATGTGGAATAGATGGCTGTCCATGTTATTCACATGTGAAAAGAGATAATATGTTGCATTCTACAAGTAAGGATAAGGATTATATGATTGTTTTCCTTTATTAGTTGTAGCACAAACAATGTTATCACATGTTGACTTTGCTCCATACAATATGTAGGTTGGACAACCCACAGACTGAGAGATTGCTTGCATAATCACCTCTATGATATACGAAATAAACATTCTACTAATATTGCAAACCACTTCAGTGGGTGTCATGCTGGCGATACCTCCGTTTTATAAGTACAGGAAGTTTAAAAAACTGATTGTTCCTAAAAGAGGGGGTAACAATTTAGAATGTTGTGTAAAAAAACAAAAAGTTTTGGGGATTTTTCGTTTAGTGACTAGGAAACCTGTGGGGTTAAATCATGTGGGGGATGTTTTATATCAGTGGTTCTCAACCTGGGGGTCGGGACCCCCTCGGGGGTCGAATGGCGATTTGCCAGGGGTCACCGAATCCTGGGCTGTTCCTGAAGCCACTACCTGTGATTATAGTTGTCATTAACCACTTCAGACCTAAGGACGTCCCTGGGACGTCCTTGGCTTTGTGCGGCGATATCTAAATGATGCCTGCAGCTGCAGGCATCATTCAGATATCGCCGTCTTCAGCCGGCGATTCTGTGCACCAGAAGAACTAGGCAGCAGGAGGGGATGCCCCCCCCTGTCATCCGGTGCTTCTCCGGGCTCTCCTATGCCATCGGGGGCCCTGAGAGCGAATCGGCCAGCGCTCGTTGGTGAAGCATAGAGATGACTGGTGACCAGAACGTCACAGTCATCTCTATGACCGTCGGAGGACCGGGCGCGACGTTATGACATCACGCCCGGTACCCGGAAGTAAACAAAGCCGCTATCGTGGCTGTCGGCATGTAATCGGTGATTTTTTTTTTCCACCAATTTCATGCTTGTAAGCCTGTAGGAGAGTTGTGGGGTCTTATTGACCCCACATTTCTCCATTAGGAGGACCTGTCACAGTGATTCCTATTACAAGGGATGTTTACATTCCTTGTAATAGGAATAAAAGTGATCCAAATTTTTTTTTAAAAAAGTGTAAAAATAAAAAAATTAAGTAAAAAAATTAAATATATTTTTTTTTAAACGCCCCTGTCCCGGTCGCTCGCGTGCAAAAGCGAACGCGCATGCAAGTCCCACCCACATATGTAAACATCGTTCAAACCCCACATGTATCATCGCGTGTGTTAGAGCGTGTGCAACAATTCTAGCACTAGACCTCCTCTGTAACTCAAAAATAGTAACCTGTAAAAAATGTAAAGCGTCGCCTATGGAGATTTTAAGTACCGAAGTTTGGCGCCATTCCATGAGTGTGCGCAATTTTAAAGCGTGACATGTTAGGTATCTATTTACTCGGCGTAACATCGTCTTTCACATTATACAAAAAAATTGGGCTAACTTTACTGTTTTGTTGTTTTTTAATTCATGAAACAGTTTTTTTCCCTAAAAAAAAAAAGGCGTTTGAAAAATGATTGCGCAAATACCGTGCAAGAAAAAAAAGTTGCAATGACCGCCATTTTATTCCCTAGGGCTTTGATGGTGAACCTTGACACCCCAGATGTTTTGGAAATACATTTCCCATGATGCTAATGCACTCTTAAGTGTAGTGGAGCATCATGGGAAATGTAGTTCCAAAACATCTGGGGTGCCAAGGTTCGCCATCACTGCCCTAGGGTGTCTGCTAAAAAAAATATATATATAATGTTTGGGGGTTCTGATTAATTTTCTAGCAAAAAAAAATGTGGTTTTTACATTAAGGAGAAAAGTGCCAAAATAGGCCCGGTAACAAAGTGGTTAAAAGTCCCCACTACAGTTCTCAGATCAGCAGATGACCTTGATCAAGAGCACCTAAGTTGGCTGATCAGAACTCCCCCCAGCACTGCCACTGATCCCACCCCCCATTAGCACTGCCACTCATCTAATTCCCTTCACCGAGGAGTAAGAGAAGGAATACAAATAGAGAATACATGGAAAGGAGAGAAAAAGAGGGGGATGAACAAAGAAAAAAGAGAGAAAGAACAAGAAAGAAGGATAGAGTGAGGGATGGGGAAAAAAATCTAATAAAATTAGGATAGAGAGACATAAAAAGGAAAGAAAGGAGAACAAATAGAAAGAGTGGTACATCCTAAAATGTACTATAAGGGGTTTTAATACCGTGGAAGGAGCCCAGAGAGTGCTAAATGTCTGTGGGTTAGGGGTGCAAATTACTTGGCTTGCCTTGGATGCTGACAACCCTTGCTACGGAAATAATTTTACTTTTTTAGGGGTCCCTACAACTTTTGAAAATTCATCAAGGGGTCACAGCACTAGAACGGTTGAGAACCACTGTTTTATATTATTATGAATGAGAGAGTTTGCTTTATACTTATGTTATGATTAATTAACCATTCATTTTTTCCCCCTTTCTTACGTAGTTTCCTACATAACAACATATATAGTATGGCCAGGGCTGCTGTTAGAAATCACTGGGTCCCCATACAGCCTACCTGCAGTGCCCCCCTTCAAATATATATTTATAAAAAAAATTAACAATAAATATACCAAAATCATTAAAGGTATATGGAGGGGGCGCTAATAATGAATAATAAGAGAATAAACAATAAAGTGAAATCTAATAAATGGTCCGTCTGAACCAACAATAGCAGACTTAGTGAGCAGTGTTGTAAGTAACGGAGTTACAATAAACGCAGTTACCTAACGCAGCCCCTTTTGAAGGTAATGAGTAATCTACCTGATTACTCTTCCCCTCATAGTAACGCAGTTACTATTACTTGGGCTGCATTACCGGTAAGTGCAGGACACCTATACAGACCAATGATCAGCAGGTTATTTTTGGTCAGTGATTTCATCTCTTCATCAGACAACAAAGAAAAATCTGACATCCCCATTCCAGATCCCTTGCATCTAATAAAGCTTATATAAGATAAATAAAATAATAAACAATAAACTATAGAAAATTCTAATAAAGCCTAATATAAGATTTTAAATTACAGACTCTGTAAACGTCAAGGGAATGTATATTATAAACATACATTTTGATGGTGGGACGGATGCACCTAGGCTGGGATATACAGGTGATCACCATTTGTTTCCGTTTTTCTTCTCTCAAGGATCTGCCATTCTTTTGTCTTGGAGTATTAACTCACTGCTCCCTGGCAAGCGCCCGTCATCTGCTTCTCAACAATAGTGTTGCTCACTAGTGATGAGCGGAATACGCCATATTCGATTTCGCGATATTTCGCGAATATTTCGAAGAATATTCGCGAATATTCGTTAATATCGAATATTCGTGATATTTTATAAAAAAAAAAAAAAATTGCGAATTTTCGCCAATGCGAATTTTCGCTAATGCGAATTTTCGCTAATGTGAAATTTCGCGATTTTTTTTTTTTTTTTTTATAAAATATCACGAATATTCGATATTTACGAATATTCGGTATATTTTATATAAAAAAAAAAGCGAAATTTCACATATGCGGTTGCGAATATTCGTTAATATCGAATATTCGTGATATTTGATAAAAAAAAAAAATTGCGAATTTTCGCTATTGCGAATTTTATTGCGAATTTTTTTGCGAAATTTGAAAAATAGCGAATATTCGAAATAGCGAATATTCGCCGCGATATTCGAGATATTCGCGAATACTCGAATATGCAATATTCGTAGCGAATATTCGCAATGCGAATATTCGTGAGCAACACTATTGCTCACGAATATTCGCATTGCGAATATTCACTACGAATATTGCATATTCGAGTATTCGCGAATAACTCGAATATTGCGGCGAATATTCGCTATGGCGAATATTCGTATTTTTTCAAATTTATTTTTAAAACAGATCACATCCTAGTGATCTCCATCGACGTCTAAAAGCATTGCTGGTATGATTAGAGAGAGACCCTGGGCCGAGTAGCTGATGCGATTCATTTATGTTGCCGAAAATTCACATTGCGAATTTTCTGCAACATAAAAGAATCGCATCAGCTACTCGACCCTTCTTTTGCATCAGAGCCAATCAGAATAACTTGAATATTTGGCAAAAGGAATATTGCGCGATATTCCTTTTGCCGAATATTCAAGTTATTCTGATTGGCTCTGATGCGCCCTTCTTTTGCATCAGAGCCAATCAGAATAACTTGAATATTCGACAAACGGAATAATGCGTTATTATCTTCTCCGCCCTTCTTTTGCATCAGAGCCAATCAGAATAACTCGAATATTTGGCAAAAGGAATATTGCGCGATATTCCTTTTGCCGAATATTCAAGTTATTCTGATTGGCTCTGATGCGCCCTTCTTTTGCATCAGAGCCAATCAGAATAACTTGAATATTCGACAAACGGAATATTGCGCGATTATCTTCTCCGCCCTTCTTTTGCATCAGAGCCAATCAGAATAACTCGAATATTCGGCAAAAGGAATATTGCGCGATATTCCTTTTGCCGAATATTCGAGTTATTCTGATTGGCTCTGATGCAAAAGAAGGGCGGAGAAGATAATTGCGCAATAGGAATATTGCGCGATTATCTTCTCCGCCCTTCTTTTGCCCCCTTATTCTCCTTTCTTTTAAGTAGAGTTAGTGTAGAGTAAGGCGGCGTACACACGAGGGGATATGTCCGCTGAAAACGGTCCGATGGACCGTTTCAGCAGACATCTCCGCTCGTGTGTATGGGCTAGCGGACAGATTTCTCCACCCGACAGATTTCAAAGCAAGCTTTGAAATCTATCAGGTGGAATCTGTCCGCCCGACATGTCTGCTGGTTAGTACACTTACCAGCAGACATGTCGGCCCCCACCGCCGCCGCGCCGCTGCCGAATGGATTCGTCGCATGCGCGGAAGTGTTTTACTTCCTGGTGCGGTGACGTGGCGGTGACGCGGCGGCGTCAACGTCACCGCCGCGTCACCGCGCCGTCCGGCGGCGGGGAATTTGATCCGATGGTGTGTACACGCCATCGGATCAAACTCCCGATCGGACATATCCGATGGAAATGGTCCGTGGACCGTTTTCATCGGATATGTCCGATCGTCTGTACGCCGCCTTAGTGTTTAGTGCATATTAGTTTAGTAATACAGGAAATGATCTCCGTTTATGAGAATTTTGCAATCATTTTCGCATTAGGGAAATTTCGCAAATTTTTTTTTGGATAAAATATCACGAATATTCGATATTAGCGAATATTCGCGAATATTCTTCTATATATTCGCGCAATATCGCGAAATCTAATATGGCGTATTCCGCTCAACACTACTCAACAAAGCATTGTAGAATATTAAAAAAAAATTCAGTTAATTTGCTGAGTAACTAATTACTTTTTCAATGTAGTAACTGAGTCACTAACGCAATTACTTTTTCGGAGAAGTAATTTGTAACTGTAACTAATTACTTTTTTAAAGTAAGATGAGCAACACTGTTAGTGAGCAGCAATGAATTGTAAAAGGTGTCCACCTTCACCAAGAAGATCCCCCAAATGTGCACCAATGGATGGCTCCTTACCGCATCCATTAGTGCACATTTGGGGGATCTTCTTGGTGAAGGTGGACACCTTTTACAATTCATTTTCTACAATTTGCATCTGAGAAAAATTAGCCTTGATTGGACTTTATCTAACACTCTTTGAATGGACTTGAGTTTATTTATTTATTTATTCATTCATCTTTTTTTTTTGTACAATCTTTTTTTGTACAATCTATTTCGCCATTTTCAGTGTGTTGCTGCTCACTAAGGGCCAGATTCACGTATTCCAGAGCATCTTTGCTCTGGAGTAACGCTTCTGATTTGCGTTGCGCTGTTGAAATTTTAGGAGCAAGTGCTGTCATTCACGAAGCACTTGCTCCTAAAGTTGCGGCAGCGCATCACAAATGAGCCGGCGGAATTCAAATGTCGCGGGTACGGGGCGTGTAGTATGCTAACTACGCGCGATCCCGCCGCCAACGTACTGCGCATGCGTCGAGTGTCAAAACATCCCCGTGCGCATGCTCCAAAATCTGTGAATGAACGTCAATGACGTCACATTCCCATTCATGACCGTTTTACGCAAGCGACGTTTTTTTTTTTTTTTCCGACGCGATGACGACGCCTATACCTAACATAGGATACTCCAACCCCATGTAGGTATATCTATGCGCCGCGTATCCCGTCCGGAAACGTCGTATCGTCATTGCGTCGCGCCGGATTTCGATCGTGAATTGCCGATTTCCGCTCATTAACATATTTTTTGAGCGGAAATCGGCGGGAACGCCCCCGGCGCCATTTTTAAGTTGAAGTAACGATGCGATGGCGAAACTCAGTTACGCTGCTCGCATCGGAACTTCAACCCGGCGTTTCTTGTTTTCTGGTTACAGAAAACAGAAACGCCGGCTCAAAGCCACAGTTAGGCTGGCGGATCACTCGATCCGCCAGCGTAACCTTTCCTGAATCTGGCCCTAAGTCTGCTATTGTCGGTTCAGACGGACCATTTATTAGATTTCACTTTATTGTTTATTCTCTTATTATTCATTATTAGCGCCCCCTCCATATACCATTACTGTTCAGTTCAGACCTTTGATGAGGTCTCTATCTTAGGGGAGCTGCTTATTCACTATAATTATATGTTGTTGTCACATTCATTTTTATTGGCGCGAGATACCACACCTTTTATACTAAAATCATTCTTAGCGGACACACAGATAACAGAGAAGCTGTGTGAATCAGCCCTTTTTAAAATATTTTTTGAAATTTTTGAACAAACACATAAATTTAAAAAAAAAGCTTAAATGTTTTAAAATTATCTTATTTTACAATTTTTACAAATTATTTATTTACAATTTTCTATATATTTTTTTTTTTTTTTTACAAGGGATTAAAACAATACAGGGTTAAAATGTGTCCTTTTTTTAACAGGACAAGGAAGCTGGCAGTTGTGTCTGTGTTTTTCCCTGCAACAGCTAAAAGTCGGCGGGAGGGTTTGCAGCTGCTGCAGAGAGCCGCACAGAGCATCCTGTAATTGCCCCTCCTTCCCTCTGGTGTTTAGGTCCCCCCTGTGTGCCCGGGCCCCCTACAGGAGGACTGGTGTTCCCCCCATATCAGCGGCCCTGAGCATGGGTGCTCATCCTGTGGCCCTCCAGCTGTTGTTGAACTACAAATCCAATTCAGCATTGCAAGCTGCTGACAGGTACAAGCATGACTCCCAAAGGCAGACTTGTAGTTCTGAAACAGCTAGAGGGCCACAGGTTGATATAGACTATTTTGTTTGTTTGATCCAAAACAGGGAGAGAGGTAAAAGTCACCGCTCCAGGCAAGCTCCGCAAGCAATCAAAGAACCTTCGGAACACCAGGGTGGCCGCAATGCACGTAGCAATTGAAGAAACAGAGGAAAGGATTGGATAGCCGCAATCCAGGAGAACTTCCAGAAAAGTTGTCTTTACTCAGTAAAACTTGAACATACAAAATCAAAAACAGCCACAGGACAGGACAAAACAGCCAACGCGTTTCACACTAAATTAGTGCTTAATCATGGCTTAATCATCCATGATTAAGCACTAATGTAGTGTGAAACGCGTCGGCTGTTTTGCCCTGTCCTGTGGCTGTTTTTGATTTCGTATGTTCAAGTTTTACTGAATAAAGACAACTTTTCTGGAAGTTCTCCTGGAGTGCGGCTATCCAATCCTTTCCTCTGTTTCTTCAAATATTTTGTTTGTTTATCGTGGTATTTTTTTGTTAACAACAATTTTATTTATACAGTTGTGCATTTTTTTTCAGCAATACATTTTTATTGAAAGTTTTCATAAGCAAACAATATGGTAATAACAAACATTCCAAGACAATAATAGTCGTAATTCTCATGGTAGTTTCAACAAGGAGCAATAATGTAATGCAAATACCCATTACCCCAAGATTGTTATGCATTTTTAGTTTTGATGAAACAGCAGCAGCTGCTAATGTTTGGCGGCTGCATCTTAATTGTCTCCTCAGGTTATCCTAATTGAAGGTCTATGTTGTCCATTTGCTTGTATATATAAATATACCTGTGTGTGACATAATCTTATGAGCTCTGACTAAGCGCTGATGGAGTGTGAAATGCGTTAGCTAGAGTTTATATATTCCCCATTATGGGAAGATTCCCTATAGTGTATTAATATGAAGAATCTTAATAAAGGTGATTTTATTGGGTGTCTGGCCAAACAGATTTTTGTTGGGTTCTATGAAGACCACCCCAATATTAAAGGTATTCTAAGGTCTCGTTTTTTATATATATATAAAAATAATAAGCATGTCATACTTGCCTGCCCTGTGCAGTGGATTTGCATAGAACACCCATGATCCTCCTCTTCAGTGCTCCTGGCCCCTCCCTCCATTTGTGTGCCCCCACAGAAAGCAGCTTGCTATGGGGGCACCCATGCTGAGTCACAGTGTTACGTACCTCGTGGATAGAGCCTCGTATGCAGGAAAGAGCCCCTCTTACCACCCGGGTTCAGGGACTGCTGGAGTGGGGACAGCAAGTCCGGGAGCACGGCGGGGTAGGAGTGCTTGGGATGACAGCAGACCGGGCGGAATGGAAGTCTTGCGGACAGGCAGTGGAGGAGACAGCGTCTCTGGAGGGCCACTGGAACCGGATAGCGGAACTGGTGGACGAGCCGGGTCAGATGCAAGACAGGAACAGGTATGCAGTCAACAAGGGTCAGATGGACGGATCACCCGAAAGTCACTCTTGTAGCGGAGGTAACATTTGTCAAAGTTCAAGCATAGGTCTGGTAACGATAGGCAGCAGAGAAGAGCGGAGTCGGGTCAAGCCAGGGTTCGGTAACGATAATCAGGTAGTCAAACGGAGCCGGGTCAGGTATCGGGTAGAGCAGGTATCAGGTTACAACAGGTAAGCAGGTATCAGGTTTCAACAGACTTCAGGTTTCAGGGTTTTCAGGACACAAAGCTGTAGATCAGACAGCAAGGTGTCACTGCTGCTACTGATCTTTTAAAGGGGAAGAGAGGCTAGTGCGCATGCGCGCGCTCCTGCCGCGCATGCGCGCGCCCCCGTGACGCAGACGCGCGCCGTGCACGCGCGCGCACGATAGGTGCACGCGCGCGCACGCGCGGCGCGCATACACGCGAAACTGGAGCGCGAGCAACAGGGACTCGTCGGAGCCCACAGGTAGGTCCCTGACATTGCCCCCCCCCCAAGGGGCAGCCTCCGGATGCCAAATTGGATTCTTTTTTCAGGGTGAGCGGAAAAAAAATTGCGAATCAGTCTCTGTGCATGGATGTTGTTTTCGGGTTCCCAGGAATTGTCTTCTGGGCCATACCCTTTCCATTTTACTAAAAATTGAGTTTGCCCTTGCCGCTTCCTACAGTCGAGGATGGCCTCCACAACATATTCCTCGCACCCATCAACAAAAACAGGTTCTGGGGGACTGGTCCCTCTATCAGGAAAGGGATCCAGAACTGCAGGTTTCAACAATGACACATGGAATACTGGATGAATTTTCAAAGAATCAGGTAAGGATAGTTCATACGATACCTCATTGATCTTCCTTCGTACTGGAAAAGGTCCTATGAACTTTGGTCCCAACTTCTTTGAAGGACAGGCCAACTTGAGGTTGGTTGTAGATAGCAATACCTGGTCACCTGGTTGCAGGATTAATTCGCCTCTCTTCTTCCGGTCAAAGAACTTTTTACTGGCAGCTTGAGCTTTAGTCACCGCTTCCCGTAATACCTGGTTGTTGTGGCTGAGGAACTCCATCGTACTCTGCACTGCCGGGACTGGGGATTCTGAAAAAAGGTCAGGTAAAAAGGTTAGATCAAAACCATAGTTGGCAAAGAAAGGGGATTGCCCGGTAGCTGAGTGGTTGGCGTTATTGTACGCGAACTCCGCTAGGGGTAGCAGGGAAACCCAATCGTCCTGAGAGAAGGACGTAAAGCACCTAATGTACTGTTCAAGAGTCTGATTGGTCCTCTCTGTTTGCCCGTTGGTTTGGGGATGATAGGCTGAGGAAAAGGAGAGTTTAATCTTCAAGGTTTCACATAAGGATCTCCAGAAGCGGGACGTGAACTGAACCCCCCTGTCAGACACGATGTCGGAGGGAATTCCGTGTAGCCGAACAATCTCCTTGATGAAGATGCGAGCAGTCTCTGTGGCCGTTGGGGTACTCCTTAAGGGAAGGAAATGAGCCATTTTGGATAGGCGATCCACGACTACAAAAATTGCCGTGCACCCCTCTGAACGAGGAAGTTCGACTATAAAGTCTATAGAAATCATTTCCCAGGGTCTATTGGGTACAGGTAGGGGCTTCAACAGTCCCCAAGCTCGGCTTCTTGTGGTCTTGTTTCGATTACACGTGGGGCATGAGTTGACATATGTCTTGCAGAAATTTTCCAGGTCTGGCCACCAGAAGGTACGACGGACCAGTTCGAGGGTTTTCCGAACCCCAAAGTGTCCCGCCAATGGGTGGTCGCGAAGGAGTTTCAGGACTTCCACACGGCTTGTTTCTGGAACGAAAATTTGGCTGCCTCTCCAAAACAGTCCATCCCTAGATGTTAAAGTGATGCTGGGAGGTTTGGAGGCATCTGTGGATGCTTCTCTAATTTCGGAGAGTAGACCAGACTGGAGAAGTAGGAAGTTACCTGCTGGTAAAATAGTGTCAGGAACCGGTATATCCTTGGGGTTATCATGCATCCGGGATAATGCGTCTGGCTTGACGTTCTTTGAACCTGGCCGGTAGGTGATGTGAAAACAGAAGCGTGAGAAAAACAGCGCCCAGCGGGCTTGACGGGGTTTCAACCTTTTAGCAGATCTTAGGTACTCAAGATTCTTGTGATCGGTATAAATTAATACTGGGTGGGCTGCGCCTTCTAACAGGTACCTCCATTCCTCCAGTGCGGTCTTGATGGCAAGTAGCTCACGATCTCCGACATCATAATTTCTTTCCGCAGGAGAAAGTTTCCGGGAAAAGAATCCGATGGGATGCATTAGGTCTTTATTTCCCTGGCGTTGGGAGACAACAGCTCCCACTGCGACTTCAGATGCGTCAACCTCGAGGATATAGGGTAGTGCAGGATCAGGGTGACTGAGGATCGGGGCTGACGTGAAAAGCTTTTTGAGTCGGTCAAAGGCCTTTTGAGCTTCTGGGTTCCAGTGAAAACGTAGGTTTTGTCTGGTCAATTGTGTGATGGGAGAAATTATTGCAGAAAACCCCCTGATAAATCTTCTATAGAAGTTTGCAAAACCTACGAAGCGTTGTACCCCTTTCTTGTCTAGGGGTACCGGCCAGTCGAGGATAGCAGACACCTTCTGCGGGTCCATCTTAATTCCGGTGGGAGAGATTACCAAGCCTAGGAACTGGATGGTCTGACGTTCAAATTCGCATTTCTCTGCCTTGGCGTATAATCTGTGTAGACGGAGCCGGTGGAGTACTTTACAAACATGCTCTCGGTGTCTGTCTAATGATCTGGAAAAGACTAAGATATCATCAAGATAGACAATTACAAAGATGTCCAGAAAGTCTCTGAGTACGTCATTAATAAAATGCTGAAAGGTGGCGGGCGCATTACATAGTCCGAAGGGCATGACTAGGTACTCGTAGTGACCGAATCGGGTACGAAAAGCTGTTTTCCATTCGTGCCCCTCCCGAATACGGACCAGGTTGTAGGCCCCTCTCAGATCTAGCTTGGTGAAGACGATAGCTGACCTCAGTTTTTGGAAGAGCTCGGGTACCAGGGGTAGCGGGTACCGGTTTTTCACTGTGATATTATTGAGTTCCCGGTAATCTACACACGGACGGAGGGACTGATCCTTCTTTGTAACAAAAAATATTCCAGCGCCTGCTGGGGAGGTAGAAGGCCGGATGAACCCCTTATGTAAGTTTTCATCTATATATATTTTTAGGGCCTCCTGCTCCTTTTCTGACAACGGAAAAATACGCCCAAAAGGAATTTCGGCCCCTGGGAGGAGCTCGATCGGGCAGTCATAGGGGCGATGGGGCGGAAGGGAGTCGGCCCCTCGTTTACTAAAAACGTCCAGGAAGTCATGATAGGGTTCAGGAATGCACTGAAGCAGGCTTGGGTCAGAGTCCATACATAGTAAGGTGGGAGGCGAACTGGTGGGCCCTGGTAGACAGTATTGCTGGCAGTAAGGGGACTGAAAAGACACCTCTCCAGATGCCCAATTAATCAGAGGGTTGTGAGCCTGAAGCCAGGGTAGGCCGAGGATTACCGGAAACAGAGGAGAGGAAATCACATCTAGGACCAACAGTTCCTTGTGCTGAGGAGCAATTAAAGCAGGTAGAGGTAGAGTCTCTTGGGTTACCTGTCCAGAACTAATGCGGGAGCCGTCGGCCAGGAAAACAGAGAGTCCATGGGTCTTTCTTCGTAAGGGGATGCTGTGCAGGTTGACAAAAGCGGTATCGATGAAGCAGCTGCATGCGCCGGAGTCAAGGATGGCGTTGACCGGAATATTCCTTCCCTGGCACTGTAACGAGAAAGGTAGAGCAAGGTGGGTTGCATTGCCTGACAGGGCTGAGAAGTTGACAGGAGCTGAGGTGAGGCACTTACGTGTCTTAACAGGGCAGTTGTGAACGTAGTGGCCAGTCCCGCCGCAGTACATGCAAAGGTTGAGTTGGCGACGACATGCCCGCTCTTCAGGTGGTAGTGTTGGTCGCAAGAGGCCAAGTTGCATGGGTTCAGATGAGTCCTGGTTGGTGCTGGGGGGATTTGGGTAGGTAGGAGGTAGGTAACGAGAAGCCGGCATAGGCACTTTGGCAGTCATCCAGGTGGGACGGTTCGGTTGAGAAGATCGCTCAGCCCGGCGTTCACGAAGCCGGCGGTCGATCTGGATAGCTGTGGTAATTAGATCCTCGAGGGTCTCGGGCACCCCCACTCGAGCGAGTTCGTCCTTAAGACTTTCAGAAAGGCCCAAGCGAAACTGGTGCCGCAGAGCTGCATCGTTCCATTGAGTGTCCGCGCTCCAGCGCCTAAAGTCCGTAACATAGTCCTCAGCCGCTCTGCGGCCTTGCTGGAGCGTGAGTAGGGCAGACTCTGCGGTAGCGGCTCGTTGAGGGTCATCATATAGCAAAGCCATAGCCTCAAGAAACGCGAACAGGGTCCGTGTCTGATCACCATTCTCCTCGAGCAGCCGGTGGGCCCAGGTCTGAGGGTCCCCTTGTAGTAGGGAGATTACAAATCCTACTTTAGTGACCTCCAAGGAAAATGTCCGGGGTTGCAGGGCGAAGTAGAGCTCACAGGCGCTACGGAAGGCTCGAAATTTGGTGCGGTCGCCAGCGAATCGCTCTGGCACTGGAACTCTTGGTTCAGGTGGGAGCATTACCACCGAAGGAGCAGAAACAGCTGATGCGGATCTGGAGGTTGAAGGAGCAGCTGGATCATTGGGGGCAGCCAGGCTGTGTACCTGTCCTTCTAGCCTAACGTAGCCTTCCTGTAGGTTCTTTACTGCTTCTGTGAGGGACGCCAGGTGTTTGCAGATTTCGTCTATGGCAGGGGCTATTCCCGCAGGCTCTGACATGGCTGTCTGATACTGTTACGTACCTCGTGGATAGAGCCTCGTATGCAGGAAAGAGCCCCTCTTACCACCCGGGTTCAGGGACTGCTGGAGTGGGGACAGCAAGTCCGGGAGCACGGCGGGGTAGGAGTGCTTGGGATGACAGCAGACCGGGCGGAATGGAAGTCTTGCGGACAGGCAGTGGAGGAGACAGCGTCTCTGGAGGGCCACTGGAACCGGATAGCGGAACTGGTGGACGAGCCGGGTCAGATGCAAGACAGGAACAGGTATGCAGTCAACAAGGGTCAGATGGACGGATCACCCGAAAGTCACTCTTGTAGCGGAGGTAACGTTTGTCAAAGTTCAAGCATAGGTCTGGTAACAATAGGCAGCAGAGAAGAGCGGAGTCGGGTCAAGCCAGGGTTCGGTAACGATAATCAGGTAGTCAAACGGAGCCGGGTCAGGTATCGGGTAGAGCAGGTATCAGGTTACAACAGGTAAGCAGGTATCAGGTTTCAACAGACTTCAGGTTTCAGGGTTTTCAGGACACAAAGCTGTAGATCAGACAGCAAGGTGTCACTGCTGCTACTGATCTTTTAAAGGGGAAGAGAGGCTAGTGCGCATGCGCGCGCTCCCGCCGCGCATGCGCGCGCCCCCGTGACGCAGACGCGCGCCGTGCACGCGCGCGCACGATAGGTGCACGCGCGCGCACGCGCGGCGCGCATACACGCGAAACTGGAGCGCGAGCAACAGGGACTCGTCGGAGCCCACAGGTAGGTCCCTGACACACAGCTCCCTGTGTTTATTCAGGCACAAAGCCGCGGCCCACTCCCACCCAGGGGCGGACTGACAACTCATGGGGCCCCCGGGCAATAAAAGATTATGGGGCCCCCGGGCTTACAGGTGGCCACCATTCCAGGAGGCAGTGCAGAGGCGGGGCAGCTAAAATCTTGGGATTTTCACGTCAAAAGCATGTTGGTTTTGGACATATCAGGGACGGATGTAAAAAAAACACAGATTTTTACATACTGTCCCTGGTTTTACTGAGCCTGGCAACCCTGATGGGGCCCCCTAGTGGCACAGGGCCCTCGGGCAGTGCCCGCGTGCTCGAATGGTCAGTCCGCCCCTGCTCCCACCCCCTCTCTCTGCTGATTGGCTAGCTGGCTTTGATTGGGAGCCAATAGCACTGCTGCTGTGTCTGAGCCAATCAAGAGGGAGGGAGTGTCTCTGATGGCTGAGACACACGTGGATATCGCTGGATAGGGAGGAAACATAGGTAAATATTAGGGGGGCTAAGGAGGGCCGAGGGGGGCTGAGGGGGCTGCTGCACACAGAAAGCTTTTTATCTTAATGCATAGAACATTTGTTGTCGGAATTTCCGATCGCGTGTACGCGGCATTCGATTTTTTCAAAATGGCAGCTACCAAATAATATACAAAATAATTCAATTTTAAAACCTGGAGATTTTGATGGAAGTTTACCTTTGAGTAATTTGGAAAGGTAACTGTGAGAAAGGAATGTACGGTTTCAATCCATGTCACTCCAAAATTAACACGTGTGTATAACCAATCTCCTAGTCCAAGTTTAGGATGTTAAAATATGTTTTATTTTTGAACTAATATGATTATCTAGGAGAGTAAAGATTGCAATCTTCAAAAAGAAGAGAAAAAAAAGCCTGGAGGACTATGAGATGATATTACATCCCGTAGTTTGGTCACTAGAGGGTACTTTCTTAGCTTGTGGTTACAAGCTTCTCTCTATAACCCACACTTAAAGGGCAAATACTTTGTGCTGGGAAAATACATGTAAATTCTTTCTCAAGTTCCCAGAACAGTAAATTAAACTACTTTGAGATGGTAACAGTTTTAGCAGCTTCTGCTTAACATGTCTAATTGCTTTAAAGAAAGATTTACTTTCTTTGTTATGTCATACGAGGACACAAATTGAGACAAAGGGTAGGGACTACAATGAGACTGTGCTTCTGTTCCTTATATTCTCTATATATTACGTTCCATTCAGTACACAGGATTCTCACTCCAAAACAAAATATCTCATTTAATTTTCTTTTTTATTTTCCATTCCTTTATAGAAACTCTGCTGCAAATATACAAAATGTAAAAATATAAATGAAGAAAAGTGTTAATTTCTTAATTTGCCTTGCTGGTACAGAGCTGACACAGCACTGATATCCTTGGCCATTGCGTATAGAACTAGGCTGGATCACATTATATAATGTTTTCATAAGCACCACCCCTATATATTAATATGGAATACAAGGTTTGTTGCTAATAACTTTGCTTACATAAATGTGAATGCTTCACCATAGAAGTAAATGAAACCTATGCCACGTACAGCCCACCCCCAGTTCAAAGAACTGCATCTTCTGCTTAAAGGTACCTATTTATATTAGCTAGAATTTGACCTATGGACCCTTCTTTAACCAATTAAAGGGTCACTAAAGGAATTTTTTTTTTAGCTAAATAGCTTCCTTTAGCTAATGTCCTCATTGTTCGTGTTTTTTTACTTTGATGTTGCTGTAATTCTGCTCTGATCTCCACACTTCCTGGTTGTCTGTTTCCTTATAACCACAGTGCTGGGAGCTTTCTCACTGTGGTCACTAATCAAGGAGGTGTGATTACTGTGTGTAAACTGAAACTAGGTTGGTGCTGAGGGGTTTTAGACAAACCATCACTGCCCTCTATTGGCTCTCTGGCTCTGTTCATCAGAGAAACAGGAAATAACAGCAAAAACGAAACTAGAACTATAAGTGCATTATATGATTGATTTTTATCTATTTTTAATCATTTTTAAAAGGAATCAGTTAACAATTATGGGGTAGATTCACGTAGAAATGCCTATCTATAGGCATGCCTAGTGTCTGGCTTTTAAACTAGGCCGCCACAACTTTTTCAGGCAAGTGCTTTATTCTCGGACAAAAACGATTCTTGTCGGATCGCTCCTACAGCCGCGCGGACCGCCGCATGTTCGATCGGACCCCCGAACCCCCCCAAGGCACCAACGTATGTATACGTTGATGTGCCTGTCAGTGCTATTGGGCCGACGTAAATGTACATGCGGTGGTCCTTAAGTGGTTAAGAAGCATGGGTGGAACTGACGTTTTGACGTCACTTCCGCCCAGATATGCTATGGGGACGGGTGGGGGCCATCTTGCCCTCACTTGCATCCCCACACAGCAGGAGAAAGGACCCGATCGATCTGATCAGCTCCGGTAAGCGACAGAGGGCGCGGGAGATCGGCAGGGGGCCCTCTCCCGCCGCCGATAACGGTGATCTCGCCCTGAATGCGCCGCGGAGACCGCCGTTAATGTTTACAGGACCAGCCACCGTAATTGTTTTACGGCGGCAGGTCGGCTCGGCTGCGCGAGATCACGTAATATTACGTCATCTTGCGAATCAGCCAGTGTGCCCGGCGGGCGTGATCAACACCGGGCACCCGCGATCACTCGTTACAGAGCGAAAACCGGGAGCTGTGTGTGTAAACAATGTATGAACAGCGATCAGACATTTCCCCTAGTAAGTCCCACCCCCCTTCAGTTAGAACACACCCAGGGAACATACTTAACCCCTTTCTTGCCCCCTGGTGTTAACCCTTTCCCTGCCAATGACATTTTTATAGTAATCCAATGCATTTTTAAAGCACTGATCGCTGTAAAAATGCCAATGGTCCCAAAAATATGTCAAAAGTGTCTGATGTGTCCGCCATTAGGTCGCAGTACTGATAAAAATCGCTGATCGCCACCATTACTAGTAAAAAAAAAAAAAATATTAATGAAAATATTTTGTAGACGCTATAACTTTTGGGCAAACCAATCAATAAACGATTATTGCGTTTTTTTAATGAAAAATATGTAGAAGAATACGTATCGGCCTAAACTGAGGAAAAAAAATATTTTTTATATATTTTTGGGGATATTTATTACAGCAAAATTGTCGCTATATTTTTGTTTATAGCGCAAAAAATAAAAACTGCAGAGGTGATCAAATACCACCAACAGAAAGCTCTATTTGTGGGGGAAAAAAAAGGACGCCAATTTTGTTTGGGAGCCACGTCGCATGACCGCGCAATTGTCAGTTAAAGCGACGCAGTGCCGAATCGCAAAAAGTGGCCCGGTCATTGACCAGCAATATGGTCCGGGGCTGAAGTGGTTAAGCCAATGGCATCTTGAAGATTGACCCTGCCACTCTGCATTGCAGAAAAAAGAAGAATAAGGATCTGGATATACTGTAACTCCAAACTTGCTCACTCCCATACTCAAAAGCTTAAATTAGATTATTGATACTAATTAAATTCTGATTTTTTTTTATTGAATTACATTGTAAAAAAAATAATATATATATATATTTACAAAAGCTATACATTTAGTATAACGCATGCTAACAGTATTACGATACAAACTAATAACATAATCAAGTAACTACTGTTCTTTCATTGTCTAAAATCTGAAGAAATTGGATCCTGGACTGGACTGCATTCCTGCAATCCAGTGCAGACTGTAGATAAATCCAGGACCTGGCTGTGTTGCCCAGCAGGGATGCCTGGTACCCAAGGCTGTAAGAAGATCAACCTTAAACGAAATAAAACTAGGAATATGTTATGTACAATAGCATGCAGAAACAATCCCCCAAAATCCATATTTATATTGAAAACACCTTTACACTTCAAACTTGTTTATTTTATTCTTCAGTAAACTATATAAAAAAAACTTTCTATGTAAACTAATTTAAATGTCCAAAGTCCACTCAACGGAAACTGTATATGGCTTTAAAACTGTCCATGCTTATCAAAGGAATTCCTATTAGAGACATCCATTCTCAAAAACATCCTCACAAATGCCTGAGAATGACCAACCAAGATAAATATTAAAAAACAGTGTTTAATACATTTTTATTGCTTTACACTAGGGATGAGCCGAACACCCCTGCGTTCGGTTCGCACCAGAACCGTCGAACGGACCGAATGTTCGCGCGGACATTTAGAACCCCATTGAAGTCTATGGGACTCGAACGTTCAAATTCAAAAGTGCTCATTTTAAAGCCTAATATGCAAGTCATTGTCGTTAAACGTCTTTGAGAACCCAGGTCTTGCCCGAGGGAACATATATCAATGGAAAAAAAGTTTTAAAAACGGTCGTTTTTTTTCAGGAGCAACGACCGTTTTTAAAACTTGTTTTCCATTGATACATGTTCCCTCGGGCAAGACCCGGGTTCTCAAAGACGTTTTCACAGGCAAACTATAGACACCAAGCAGGTACAATATTTAAAGGAATTTTTTTTATTTTTTTATTTAAGCATCATTAAAATCAGTGCTCAAGGAGCACTGATTTTAATGATGCTTAAATTAAAAAAATTAAAAATTCCTTTAAATATTGTACCTGCTGGATGTCTATACCTGTGATAACGTCTTTAAAGCGGAGTTCCACCCAGGAAAACAACATTTGCCCATATAGCTTAAAAAAATTAAATAAAAAAAAACGTGAAAAAAAAAAATACTCACCCGAAATACCTGTTGCTATGCGGAAGTCCGTAATCTGCCTCTTCCACACCGCGGTGTATTTTCTTCTGCTTCTTCTGCTTGTGAATGGGGCACGCTGCTTTCTGGGAACTGTGTATGTTCTCAGAGAGCAGCCGCCCATTCACAAGCCAGCGTGAGACTCACGCAGGCGCAGTAGGAAATAGGCAGTGAAGCCGTACGGCTTCACTGCCTGTTTCCCATAGTGTGAATGGCGGCATGGGACATGGATCGATCGTGGGACCGGCATCGGGGGGGCCATCAACGCGGGAAAGTAGGACAAGGTAAGTGTCCTTATTTAAAGTCAGCAGCTACACTGTTAGTAGCTGCTGACTTTTAAAAAAAAAAAATTGCGGCTGGAGCTCCGCTTTAAATAGCACAATCACCTGCCTGCCAGTAGATTAGGAAGAAATGATCTAGCTAACCTATACAGTGTATAAATATATGTACAACTCCTGGGATGTATATATATCCTCTACACACTGTAAATTTAAAGCGGGGGTTCCGCGGGTTATCAATTTTATTTTTTTATATTCTTCTTGCGCTCTTACCTTTAGCACCCCTCCACCAGTGTGTCCCACTCCTTTAGCCGCCGAATTCTGTCTTCTCGAGGAAACGATATTTTATAAAAACGAGCGATGGACATTTTCATTTTAACTGCGGGCACTGTGAAGCCCACAGGGTAGTCTTCCGGGATATGGTGAATGCTGACCTCCCAGCATTCACCGCTCTATCGCGTGCATGTGCAGTGTTGACGGCGAGCGTCGCCGTCAACACCACACGGTTGCCATAACAACGGCCGGCGTAATAAGCTTACGCCCCGTTGTGAAGACATCTACCTTTCTAGCTGTCCTATCAGCTGTAGCTCAGAACGGTCACTGAGCAGCTGATAGGAAAGGTAAGTAGATAGAGTTTCTACTGTGCCCTCAATTTAGTATGTACTACCATGTTTTTAAAAAAAAAGAAATGATTTAATAAAAATTGGAAAAATAAATGTACTAAACTAATATAATTTTAAACAATATTTTTTTTTGCAAAATAATGTTAAACACATTTTTTTATGAAATTGCTACTCCTATTTTATTAATCAATAAATAACTTTTCGAAAAAAAATATTATTTACATCCAAACAATGTAAATTAGTTGATATTGAAGTATGTATGTCTGTAGTTTATATATATATATACAGTATATATATATATATATATATATATATATATATATATATATTTATATATATCTCCAAACATACATACATACATCAATAGCCAGCAAAGACCGAAATATAACAGTACCGTCCGGTGGCTTCCTTCCTGAGGCAAATACAGGTGTGTAATGGCGTTTTACACCTCTGTTCCCATACCTAAAATGGAGAATTTGTCGCCGCCTACATCACATGACCCGCTTGCCCAGTCACATGACTCGCTTGCTGAGTCATGTGACCCACGAGATATCGCGGGATTAGAGCACAGCGCGTCTCCTGGGATTCTCAGGACTCACTCCCAGGAGACATTGCGCTGGTCGGGGGAAAAGGACCATACACGCCCACTCCCCGCGGGGAATGTTGATTGACAGGACACAAACTGCAGCAATAGAAAGGTAAGAATGGCGATTAAAAACAAACAAAGAGCAGATTATTTCTTGTCTATGGCTAGTAGTTGACTTCAGCCAAAGTGAAAATTTAGGGTGAACCTCCGCTTTAACTAAACTGACCAGCCTGCCTGCTCTATCTATCTATCTAGTAATAAAGACACTGGCCCAGATTCACAGAGCGATTACGCCTGCGCAACAGGAGATGCGCGTGCGTAAGTCGAAATGTGCGCATGCGTTTCGTTGCGCGGCATCCACAGAACGAGATACGCAAAAAAAAAAAAAAAATGGGGAAAAACAAATTATTGCCCTCTGCGTGAGCCACGCCTGGGGCGCCCCCGGCCACGGCCCCGGCTTCTCAGGGGAGACTCATGGGGAAGGGGTAAAACCGGGGAAGGAGGAGCAGCCCCTGATCTCTGCCCACCTGGCGGCCTGCCCTCCAAGGCCACGGCTATTCTGTCCAGGGCAGCACCAAGTGTTGCCGTGTTGGCCTGGATAGCCAGGGTAAGGGCCCTCACATCCTGCCCAACGCCTGCTGATGTCGTCTGCAGTTCATTTAGGCAGGTTGTGAAAGCCCGGGAGTGGGAGTCCAGGTTCCCCAGCGTATCCTTGATGGAGGACAGGCTCTCCTCCATCCGCACCAATGTCTGGCTGACCTGTCCCAGATGGCGGGTCTGGAGGAACTGGTCCCTTCTCAGAGTGGCAGGCAGGAGATCGGCCACCCCCCTGGTGGTCTGGGATGACATCCTGCCTCCAGCTGATGCTTGTGGCCGGGGAGAAGGGGAGGCCCTTGTGAGGGGAGCCATGTTGGGGGAGGAGGGGGGGCTCCCCCTTAGGGAGGCCTGACTGCTGCCAGCCAGAGGGGAAGAGTCCTCAAAACCCAAACGTCCAGTGCCTGACATGGACTCCTCCTCCTCATGATTCTCCTCCTCCTCATGATTCTCCTGCTCCTCTTGAACCTCCTCCGCGGACTCCGGCCTTGTTGGGGGGGCCTCATTAGGCTGCTGTCCTGGGGTTGGTGCGGTCAGGCCAGATGGCCCTGCACCCTCCTGCACATCTGTGGATGACACAAAACATTCACAGGTTGGAGGATCCACACACTTGCCACATATTCCCTTTCACCCCCTCCCCCACACATGCTACACACCTGATATAAAAAAAAAAAAAACTTACCTGGCACCACGGGCTCCGGACTTGAGTCAAAGCCGGGGAGGCCCGCAACTTCATGCCGATGAAAGGTTAGGGCCACCGCACGCTCCTCCGCTGTCAGGCTAATACGGCATGGTGGGCCCCCTCCTGTGCCCCTGGCATGGGCATGCATTCTGGCCAGCTTCTTTTTGACCAGACGCCGGAGGTCATTGATTTTTTTGTCAATCCCAGACCGGGTCCGTGTCTCCCCCTGCCCCGCTGAATTCACCTGGTCAGTGATCCTATCCAAAATATCCCTCCTCCTGGCCGGGGTGGTGTTGGCACTCTCTGGGCCGTGGAGGTAACGCCCATACTCGCTAATGGCCCGGGCAAGAATCTGTTTTTCCACAACAGTAAAATTCAGCTTTCGTTTTCTCTCAGTCATCCTTCCAAAAAAAACAGTCCCAGTCAACAAAATTCACGCACACAAACAAGCACAACCAATCACAAAAAAACACACACACAGAGAGAAAACTACTCAGCAATAAACTGTCACCAAAAAACAAAACAAAAATACAGCAGGAAAAGAAACAAACACAAATATATCAATCAAACAAACAGTCTCTCAAACACTTATCAAAAACCACTTTCAAAAATCTACTAACAAACACTTGATCACACAGAACACTAATCTGACAACTACAAAACACAACGCAACGAACAACAGGACAAAAGCACTTGGTTAAATGGGAAGGGACAAAGGGATGTACTTTTGCAAAGGAAGTGCGTTTGTGTGTGTCTATTTATGCTGTTTGCGTAGTTCACAACGTTGCCCTAGTCCATTTCCAATTTCACTGATTGCGCCGCTCCCGAGTTGTGAGCATGCGCACAGCGGAGCTGACATGGTCTCCTTTAAGCGCGCATGCGCGAGCCGGCCGGCCCTTCATTTGCATGGGGTCACGGCTCATTTCAATGTAACACGCCCACGTCCTTCCCAATTTGTATTACTCCTCCTTACGCCTCTGAAAAAATGTTACGCATGCGCAATTTTCTGCGCAAAAGCTACGAGAATAGGGTGATTACGCGCCAAAATTGCGCAAGTCTAACGTAAACGCGGTGCGCTACGCCGGTCCAATAATGCGCAGATGTACCTGAATCTGGGCCACTGTCTCTCTCTCTCTCTATAGGACTGATCTCTTTAACAACGCCGCAACACACTACACGAGGCCGCCTTGCAGGCAGCCTTTTATAGTGTGTGGCGTGTACTAAACCCCCTGAGCCAAAATTGGCCAAAGCCACCCTGGCTTTGGCCAATTATGGCTCTCAGTTTTTTGCGGGCTGTGATTGGCCAAGCATGCGGGTCATAGTGCATGCTTGGCCAATCATCAGCGGGCAATGCCGCAGTGAATTATGGGCCGTGACGCAAATTTGGCGCAAACGTCCCGTTTTGTTCGAATTTCGACGAACGTACGAACACGGAGCTCATCCCTACTTTACACTATCAAAGAAAATGAAAAAAATCAAGTAGATTATCATTAGTAGAATTCCTCCACACATTATAGAACCTTCATGCATTCTATATTTAGGAAACTAATAACCAGTGTATAAATCACATGTATCTATACATTTGAGGATATGGAACCAAATGACGGTATAAGGGTCTAAATTTCTAAGTTTTTATTTTGTTGAATCACTGATTTAAAAAACATGATTTCAAAAGGCTGGGATGAATATGTTTGCATCTTGCTAACTTCCTCATCTTCTTTATCTCTGTAAAGCAAGATGCTCTGCAATCTTGCAATCTTGATATTAAAACCTAATGCCGCGTACACACGATCGGTTTGTCTGATGAAAACGGTCTGATGGACCGTTTTCATCAGACTAAACCGATCGTGTGTGGGCCCCATCGGTTATTTATCCATTGGTTAAAAAATTAGGAACTTGTTTTAAAAATATCTGATGGATGAAAAACCTATAGAAAAAAAACGATCATCTGTAGGCACGTCCATCGATTAAAAATTCCACGCATGCTCAGAATCAAGTCGACGCATGCTCAGAAGCATTGAACTTAATTTTTTTTAGCACATCGTTGTGTTTTACGTCACCCCGTTCTGACACAATCGTTTTTTTAACTGATGGTATGTAGGCACGACTGATCATCAATCAGCTTTATTGGATAACTGATGGAAAAATCCATCAGACCGTTTTCATCGGATGGATCGTGTGTACAGGGCATAAGTTGAGAAATCGGCTTAATATGACCGATTACTAAACATGTAAATAACATTGTCCATAACCAAACCACTTATTACATGTTTTGATTGCACACAAGTGTGCAAACAAGTGTAAAAAATCTCAATAGCATTTGCTAGCATTTGTATTCATGATTTACAGTTCATATATATAAATGTTACAACATTCATATGACTTTTTTTAGCTTTCCTATTTCAAGCTATTTATATTATACAGTACAAGAAAAAAAGAGAGCCTAATGTCCAATGTGATGGCACACTTGATGAAAAGATGATATTAATGATATTGAGAATAGAGAGGAAGTACTTTGAGCCAACAAGTTTTGGGGGAACTGCCTCCCCCTTATTCAGGGCTAACATATACAGTATTTGCCCGTGTATAAGACGACCCGCTAATTTTAATTTTTTTTTAGGATTTTTTGCCTGTACTCACCGTATAAGACGACCCCCCTTCCGAGGCTTCCGACACTTATTTTTTTCCTTCTAAAGCCATATTCTTCTTCCTTCTTGCTGGAGCTGGAGCCAATCACGGCGAGCGATGTATTCTATTAATGAATACAAAGCCTGCTTTGATTGGCAGGGGCTGTAACATCATCAGCCCACGCCTCTCTGACTCTCAAAGCCAATCCAAGCAGGCTCTGTATTAATTTAAATACATCACTCACAGGGATTGGCTAAGCGGTATACAGTATTACCGCACATCCAGCAGGCATCCGAGCAGTTGACCCAGTGTATAAGACGACCCCTGCCTTTTGGCCATTTAAGTGTAAAAGGTAGTCTTATACGCCAGCAAATACAGTAAGTATAAAAAACAAACATAAAAAAATTACAATCAGTTCTTATAATATACTTGTCTAACTAGAACAACAAAGGAGTATGCATTTATGCAGGATCAAAATGAACTGTTTGTATATACCGGTAATACGCACCAGAAAATGAATTCTAATAAAAAATGTAATTCTAATAAAAATGTTTAATTCATTAAGGACCACTGTTTGACTGCAACACGTTTGTTCCTTACTGAGCTACAAAATACTTAAAACAATAGACGAAAGGTTGGCTAAATTGTCTCCCCCTCTGTTTCCAGATGGGGTGTCCGAGGCCATCAGATAATCCTCCTGACCTTGAAGTGGAATTATTGAAATGGATTGCAATGTCTACACATGTTTATTATTATTGTTTTTCCATTTGTACCCATACATACGACTCTATTTCCTATGTCCCACTGTATGGTTGACATTGTTCACCCAACTTTTTTTTTCTGTTCTTCCTGAAAACCTCATGTAGCCCTGTTGTTGATTTCAGCTCCTTTAAGAGAAAAGATATTGCAGCTGCAGGTGGAGCCGGAGAGCACAGCTTTGTGGGGATTGTAGACACAGCCACTGAGGAATTACAAATGAAAACGGATAATTAGACTACAGTTCCCAGAGTGCTACAGGAGAAAGACAGGAAGTGATGTCAGGTACAGACAGGACGTTCCGGGTGAGAGGAGAGTCGGATGTGAGGAGACAGGGAGAACAGACTGCTGTCGCTTGGGGGTGCCGCCTGTTTGTGGAGAGACTGTGCTGACTTGTCACACGTGCCTTCCTGAAGTGACATCTGCTACACAGGGTAAACGGCTGTTTGTTCCTGGCTGGAAGAGGATCCTCTGGGGCTGTGAGTAAGGTGCCACCCTGCTGAGAGGACACTGCGGGGGCGACTCGGCCCGGACGGACGCCAAATTTGATGACCAGAACCCCCTGATGACATCAGACTCCAGCTCCTATATACAGCTCTTCATCGCAGAAGATAATTGCTGACATCCCTGCCGGCTACAGACGGACATCTCCCTCCGTGGATGGGTGAGAGGCTTCCGGCCCGTTGTCATTAACCATACACACAGATTTTTACCGTTCATATTGGGCCCCAACGTTGGCTAGCTGAAGAAACTACCACTGGCCAGTGGGTTAGGTACCCGGGTACATTGGGACTAAGTATATATATATATAAGTTCACAGTTAGAATAACCGCATTTATCGTTCATCACTGTTATGCCGGTGTCTCATATGCAGTCTCTGTGTTATGCTGTGTAGAGATAAATGTTGATGTTGTATATTGCTATTCAGATTATTATATATATATAGTAAATAGTTATTTAAACTCTCACAAGGTGTGCTGGTGTGCTGTGGATTCATTATTTGTGGTGTGTCACAGAGGTAAAACAGAAGACCCGATCATCCAGCGGCTCCTTCGGGGGTGAGCGCTACACTCAATAAAAATATTAAACGAGAAAAATGTTCAATTCTAATAATAATTTGTTCTGATAAGAATTTTATTACCATAAAAACTCAAGTTCAAATATGGTAAGGATACAGCTAATGGATGAATCAAGAATGCATGCACAGATAAATGATGATCATACATTTTTAGTCTTATAAGGTGGACTGGGCCGGGGGTGCTGATTATTTCACATATTTGTATAATGACTAGGGACTTCCTAGTCATTATACAAATACGTAAAATATTCCTATGATTACAATCAGTGGAAGCAAACACAAATTCATAGGAGTAATCTTACTAATCCAGTGATATATTGTGATAGCACATATAGGCGAACAGATCCTAGTTTAACGTTTAACTAAAACAAAGTCCCAGATAATATCTTGAATATTAGCTAAGATCAGTGGTATAAATATTGCTTCTCTACAATATACTGTATATTATTATACTGTATATGTCAAAACTCTGTATTCTCTCAAAACTGAATTTTTTATTGTTAATTCTTGTTGTTATTAAATCATTAAATGAATGTTTTATAATATGCATATTTTAATAGTATATATATATATTCTTGATGGTCTTTTAGTTTAAATAAACTACAATCAAGTGTGTATATATACTGTGTATATATATATATATATATATATATATATATATGCTATTAAAAATATGTATTTACTGACAGGTCCTAAACAGAAAGGTGTGTGTCCTTGACAGGAAGGGGTGGGTCATATTTGAATTAGGGGATGCACGAGTCAGGTCTAGGGCAGCACAAAGACCTACATACACCACTGGGTACTTAATAGGATTGGTTGATGTTAACAGTTTGGTGAAAGAGATATGGAGATAATATGGGTCTGTATTCATTAACCCCCCTATCGGTATTCCCAAATCTGGTTTAGGGTAGGATTTCTGTACCAAAAGCGGTATCCCAGAGCCAGAATCGGGCCCACCTCGCAGCAGCCACAGACAAAGTTACTTACCTTGTCCCTGGATCCTGCGATGCCTCTCCACTGTGTGAGCGAGTAGTGTCCTTGCTCGATTCACACAGTGTCCCCGTGTGCCGCAGATCTCCGTTCCCTGGGACGTTACGACGCACGGGGGCGGAGAACGGCACCAAATTAAAAAAAGTAAACAAACACATTATATACAGTATACTTAAATCTTATAGATTACAGTAATGTAAAAAATCCACACCCCTTTTGTCCTTAGTGGTCTGTCCAGTGCCCTACATGTACTTTTGTATAATAAAAACTTTTCTTTCTGCCTGCAAACTGGAGATTGTCCATAGCAACCAAAAGTTTCCCTTTATGTCAAAAGTGGTTTTAGAGCAGCTAGAAAACAGTGATAATAAATTATAATCACTTGCAGAACTGAGCGATAACGATTTGTGGGGAAATTCGTCATAAAAAAATAAAAGTATGGACAGTGACAATTCTGCAACTGAGCAAATTTCAGTGTTTTTAATTTGATTACATTATTGAATAATTTTTATTATAATTATATTATTATTTGGTATAATTATTTATAAATATTTATTATATTATAATTTATGATTTTGTTTTTCAAACTTTTTCATACCCGAGATGTCTACTAGATTCTTGTTCAGACAGATTTATGTGAGTTATTCCTAAGAATTACAAGCCTACAGTATAAAAAGCCAAATTTCCTTGCAAAATAATGGTACCGCTTTCAGCACCTAAAATCTGAAAGAATCATACCGCCAGGGAGGTTAAAAGGATAATAATCATTTGTCTAACGTGCTTTAAAACTGTGTAAGAATGAAATAGATTTTATTCTAAAGTTTTTGCTTGTCATTTCTGCAATGTTATATGAAAAAACAACTATGGGGACAATAGTAAATTCATAAATACATAAATCAGAAGGAGGGACTGTTTACACAGATATTAATGTTTTAGTGCTGCATGCATTTTTAAAGCATTTTGAAGTAAATAGAACACTTTTAATAAAACATCATTATTGGCAGTGTTCCAGTGTTACAACCTTAGATACTATTCTTTGTGTCCAGACAATTGTTAATTAATTATTCATTTTTTAATTGACTTAAATCATTTAAAATCTGTTTCAGATTATTGCTTGGTTGGAGTGTTATTCAGCCGTATCGATGTGTCTCAAATATCAATGATGATTGCAAGCGCACTTCGTTCATATGGGGTCATCATATTGTTTTCACATCCTGCTGGCAAGAACAATGGTTTAATCATCTGCCCCATTGTGTTTTGTAAATGATTCCTCTTGTGAATCAGCTTTATAAACTGCATGCATCACATTAACTGTAACCAGGGGAAAGATTTAACCTCGAAAATGTTGTGAAAATGGAGGTTCAAATCTCTAATCTGTGATCATTTCTTTATTGCCTC
Source organism: Rana kukunoris (assembly GCA_029574335.1). Lineage (NCBI taxonomy): Eukaryota > Metazoa > Chordata > Amphibia > Anura > Ranidae > Rana > Rana kukunoris. The sequence goes on along the minus strand of CM056049.1, from coordinate 623,316,314 downwards.
TATAAATCATATATATCCATTGTCAACGTGTGTGTGATACCAAATCCTTGTTCTTTAGGCTAAACTAAGTTCAAAGTATTTTGCAGCTGGCCATTGAGCTATATTGTTTTAACAAATGGTTTACAGAGTTGTACTGATGAGCCTGCAGAAATGATTAAATTGCTCTACTAACGTGTAGGAAAATAGTTATATGTATGTTCCTGCTCAAACTTGAGTACTGAAATTAAAGCTTTAGTAGCACAGTACATCAGACAGCCATGTATTCATTTCAGTGCACTTCTGTAAATTGAGAAAAGCAGCCAAAAAGTTCCCACACTCTTTTAGAGCGATGACAGCAGTATAAAACTTTCCTCCTGGCCATTTTCTGCTCAGGGCTCTCGTACGATTTATTTGCTATGAGTTTTTACATATTTTTTTACCACAGAATCATGTAAACATGAGCATATCATGGGTGCTGGTTCACTTTAACGCTTTGCTTTGCTTTGCTTAGTGAGTCATCAAGGGAAAGAACACCTTGGTACCCACATCTCCATTGACCCCCCATACTACTCTCTCTATTGTTACAATTATTAGAATTTGTGGAAGGAATGCCTATGTTTTCCCACTAATATAATAAATTGGGGCGGAGATGTAGGACATTTGTGGGCTGATGGGAATAAGAAGCTGGAAGCAGCCATTGGTGAGAAAAAGAGTTTAACCGCTCCAAAGTCCCAGAGAACTAGATGACTGAATCCAAACACTTGGGTGCCGGCGCTGCACTGATATGCAAGATTTGTAGAAGAAAACTAGGATAGCTATGAATAAGCACTGTTTGATAGTGTGAAACGCGTCAGCTTTCTCATCTGATTTTTTGCTGTAACATGTTTGTTTTGTGACCAGTTTTATCAAAAAGGAACAACATTGTTTTTGGAGTGCGGCCATCCTAGTTTTTTTCTACAAATCCTGGAAGCAACCATTGGATGAAGGACAAGGAAACATGGCTCTAAATAAAAAAGAACATTGGTTCAAAGAACTGCATACATTAATACTATAACGCTTGGTCAACCCTGGTGTAATTCACTATTAGCATCTTCAAATGTAATACCAGTGCCCAATCTGAACTGTATTTTCAGTTTCAAGTACCACTGCACAGGCCTCGTACACACGACCGAGAATCTCATCGTAAAAGACACATCATTTTCCTCAACGAGGTTCTTGTCAAGCTTGACGAGAATCTTGTTAAGCTTTCTTTGCATACACACTGTCAAGACAAAATCTTGTCGTTCTCAAACGCGGTGATGTACAACACATACGACGGCACTATAAAGGGGAAGTTCGATTCCACTGGCGCCACCCTTGGGGCTGCTTTTTTTTATTTCATGTTACCGCATGTTAAGTAAAAGTTTAGTGAGAGATGATTCATGCTTTTTAGTCTGTTACAGCGTGACGAATGTGCTATCTCAATTACGAACGCTACTTTTACCGAAGGTGCGCTCCCGTTTCATACTTTATTCTGAGCATGCGCGGGTTTCTAAGCATACACACGAACGTGTTTCTCGTTGTAAACCAGTCCGATGAGAAACACGACGTGGAAATTGAGACTCCCGGCGAGAAAAAAGAGATCATGTTCTCTTTTCTTCTCGTCGAGATCCACGACAGTTTTCTCGACGATAAAAACATACACACGACCGTTTATCTCTGCAAAAAAGCTCTAACAGCATTTTTCTTGATGGATTTTGCAGAGGAAAATGGTCGTATGTACAAGGCTTCACAGAAAAATCCCCCCTCTTTAGCATTAAAAACATAATTGCTTATAATACATACAAGGTTCACAGCATTCACTCCATGGATGCATCCAAATGCTTTTCTTGCCCTGAGCCCAGGTTCACACTGGGCTGCTGGAGTGAAGCTGTGCAAGTTCAGCTGAACTCACACGATTTCACTACCGCTGGTAGTTCCGATTTCGGCCGCGATTTAACTGGTTGCGGACCGCCGCATGTACATTTACGTCAGCAAAATGGCACAGGCAGGCACATCAACGTATATATACGTGCCTGCCTTGCCGTGGGCCGGGGGTCCGATCGGGACACCCCCCGGTACATGCGACGGTCCGGTTTGGCGTGGGAGCGAGTCGGGACGAGGGGGCGGCGGTTCGTTTTTGTCCGCCCCCTCCGGATCGCTCCCAGCCAATGCGCGCACTCCCCCTGCGTGTCATTTCCTCCTCCTGTGTAAACACAGGAAGAGGGAAGTGATGTGATCTCTGCTCTCTGAGTTTTTTTCAACCGCCGCTGAGGAGAGATCACATCTCACAGTAAGTCTGCACAACACTACACTAACACACACACATAGGCACATTTAACCCCCGCGATTTTTTTTTACTAAAGACATGTGGCTAAATAAATTTCGGCCTAAATGTTTGACTAAAATTTAGTTTATTTGATTTTCCTTATAACAAAAAGTAAAAAATATAGTTTTTTTTTTCAAAAATGTTGCTCTATTTTTGTATATAGTGCAAAAATAAAAATCGCAGAGGCGATCAAATACCACCAAAAGAAAGCTCTATTTGTGGGAAGAAAAGGACGCAAATTTTGTTTGGGAGCCACGTCGCACGACCGGGCAATTGTCTGTTAAAGCGACGCAGTGCCGAATCGCAAAAAGGGGCCTGGTCATTTACCTGCATTTTGGTCCGGGTCTTAAGTGGTTAAGAGACATCTGTGCAGGTTTCTGCACAGATTTCAATGTAAATCGCGGCCTGAAATCGCAAAAAGTAGTACAGGAACTACTTTTTGAAATTGGTGCAGTGCCGGAGATGCGGCATCGCACCGATTAGGACGGTGTCATTGCGGACAATTGCCGGCAAATGCTGCCGATTTGAGATGCGATTTGACAAATTGCATCTCAAATCGTACCAAATCGTACCCAGTGTGAACCTGGGCTAAAAGAGGAACTGCAGTTTGCTCACATAATTTGTAATAAAAACATCTTTGCCATTCTAAAGCTTCCCTCCAACCACTTTACATATTATTTTATACATATTGTGATTCATTACTTTCCAAATATGCTGCAGAAATATCCCTCCACTGAGTCTGACTGCATCCATCTTAACTGTGGGCAGCTGAACCTGCTGCCTGATCACTTCCTGGATTTACACAGACACACAGAGGCACACCTCCAGCTCTGCAGCCCGGAAACTCTCATTGGCCCTCCTATGACCCCACCCTCCTCCTTTCCTGGCAAACTCTCACGAGAGTGAGAGAGAGAGTTGTGCATGATGTCATTAGCCTAGGCTTTTTGCCAGACAAGAAACAGGAAGTGTGCTGTATAAGGTATTTACTGGCAGAATTTTTTTTTACAATCCCATACCTCCCAACCTTTGAGATGGGAATGAGGGACACCTATCAGCAAAAGTATGCAGGCATAGGACACACCCATTGCCACGCTCCCTTAAAGGAGAATTGTACAAAAAAACATGATTGTGTAAACCCACAAGTGTTTTTTTTTTTTTTTTACCATTACTATGCCTATATATTGGCTTTTAGAATTTACAAATGCAGCCATTTAGAAATTGGATGAAAGGTTTAGTGCTGGAAAACACTTTTTGTTAGATAAAAAGTGCATTTTATATACATATATATATATAGATCAGACCAAAATGAGGGACAGATGAGGAAGAAAGAGGGACAGAGGGACTTTGCTCCAAATCAGGGACAGTCCTTCAAAATCAGGGACAGTTGGGAGCTACGCTATCCAAAGTTAAAACAACAAGGGCCTGAGTGAATCGAGTTTGAACATGCAATCTGTTTACAATGTGTTTTTTTTTTTTTACTTTTATTTTGCATTTTCACGCTTCATCCTTTCCTTTACTTCTCTCTCCTCTTGGGTGATTTGTGCACACAGTGGATCATGTCTGTCTTGTGCAAGTATACAAACTTGTAGGAGGTCAGAGTGCTACTCAGAACAGAAAAACACTGCATGAAGGAATGTGTAATGATTATATTTTGTGTGAGACCGTTTTGATAAGCAAGATTTTTTTGGATGGCAGGCATAGTAAGCAGCCTATACTTCCTTAATTTCAGGTGTTGCCCCTATTCCTTACCAGATTCAGACAAATAAACAGTATTACAGCTATAGGGTAGCACATGGCTTTCCCTTGCCTCCCACAACGCAGAGGTCAAGGCCCGATTGGACAATAACCAGGCCCGAGCACTGTCACATGGGGATAGGACGCAGTTTTCTCAAGTGAAATATTACCTGGTATCTTACTGGAGCGCTATTAGAAGTCATAGATAGCACAGCTCTAATTTCCACACTGTAGTCTGCCCTTCCTGTTCTTCTTCATATCAGCTGTAGTCAAGCCCGTCGGAACCCGACAGGCAAAGCAAGCTTTTGCCTGGGGCCCTGAGCTGTCCAGGGGCCCGAGCTGGACAGGGGCCCCAGCAGGGAGGGCCCTTGCCGCACCACGGGAACAGCAAACTGAATCTCCTGTACCGCGCGGTTATGGTACACGGCCGACCGGACTGCAGGAGGACGCAGCGATGCGGCACGGGCCCTCCCTGCTGGGGCCCCTGTGCGGACAACAACATCTGCCGGCGTGTGCGGTGGAGGATAGAGGTAAGCCGCCATGCCCCCCGCTTCTCAACTTGAAATGTCACTTTTTTTTTGCTTGGGGCCCCCAAATGTCTTCAAACAGCCCTGGCTGTAGTATGTAAAGGGTGTTCTACCTGACCAAAATGGAAACAAGTAAAAAGTACAGTCCCCAACATGACAATGAGGGCTGTGGACCTTTTTTTTCAGTAATAAAACACTGCTAACATTTCTCTTGTTTGATGTTAACCCCATGAAAGCTTTAAATAGAGCAACCCAGAGGTTATATAGTCAAAGAAGTGGAAAAACTACTCATGGTAATTTTTTGAAGGTCATGCAGCACATAAAATATATAATATATAAAAAGGCATGAACTTTTTTTAGAGCATTTTTTTTTTTTTTTCAACAATATTTTTTTATTGAGGTATTAGAAAAGGTGCAATACATGGAACAAAAAATGCAAAGATATGCAAAAATATTAAGCAGAAAAGGTACTTGCAAATATCATAGTGCACATACACAGTAGCATATAGCATACAGCAATACTTCGTATGGTGATTATATGTAGTCGGACTAACCTTGACAGGGCATTGATATGGCGCAATGGCCCCCCCCTTCAGTGGAGGCCCTTCGCGAGTGGCCCATGGAAACGGAGGAACCCGGACCCAGACCCAGACCGCCCCCTCCAATCCCTCTCATTTGGTCAGAGTGGCAGTCCCGCCCAGAGCCCCCGGCCCCCGTGCTAGGCGAGTGTACGGGAGGGCCTAGACCCCCATGTATTTCCATACTATAGGTATAAACCATATACAGCAGTGGCAAAACCATAGAAGTTCAGGTGCCTCTCATGTAACCATGTATTAAATATACTTTTAAAGAAATAGTATCAAAACAAAAGGAATAAATAAAAGGTTAATCTAAATAACAAAACAAAACAAAACATATATGCCCAATTCGCACAGAACGCACAAAACGCACAAAACCCCCATTATTGACAAATAATAGTGGTCCGCTAGGTGTCCACTCTAGTTCAAAGACCTGTAAGGTTTGAATACCATTGTTGCCAGGGGGACCATGCTGTAATCATGGCTTCCGAGGAACCCATTGTGTACGAGTGCATAATCTCGTATTTACCCTGTGTATGCATTGTGATAATTACCTCATTAAGTGAAGTGAAGGCGGTACTTTTTAGAGCATTTTTTAAGGCCGCGTACACACGATCGGTTAAACCGATGAGAATGGTCTGATGGACCATTTTCATCGGTCCAAACCGATCATGTGTGGACGCCATTGGTAATTTATCTATCGGTTAAAAAAAAGCCAACTTGTTTTAAATGTTACCGATGGATTCCTAACCGATAAAAAAAAAAAAATCGTTAGTAGGCACGACCATCGGTTAAAAATCCACGCATGCTCAGAATCAAGTCGACGCAAGCTTGGAAGCATTGAACTTCTTTTTTTTTTCAGCATGTCGTGTTTTATGTCACTGCGTTCTGACACGATCGTTTTTTTAACCGATGGTGTGTAGGCACGACTAACCATCAGTCAGCTTCATCAGTTGAAAAAATGCTTTATAAAAAGATTAGTTAATAATTGTGCCAATCAGGAAGAAAAGATGGAATACATTATAAATCTCAAGATGTTTCATGAAACATGTTTCACTTCATCAGGAGTTTTATGTTACTAACAAGGTATCAATAAATTTAATATCAATATGAAAATTTAAACAACAAATACTTATCTATATTAAGTCACCCCAAAAACAGAGAAACAATAGTATAACATGAACACTTGCAACTCAATATGCCAAGGTTCATTAACCACTTGCCGACCGCCGTACACACATATACATCGACACAATGGCACGGGCAGGCAAATGGCCGTATGTGTACATCCCTTTAAATTTGCCACCCAACGGGCGAGCGCACGCACACCGCGTGCCTCCTAAGTGTTCTTGTGGGTCCCCGGAACTCAATGTTCACGGGCGGCCCATTATTGCGGTCAGCAAAGGCAGAACAGGGGGATGCCTTTGTAATCAAGGCATTCCCCTGTTCTGCCTAGTGACATGTCACTGATCTACTGTTCCCCGTGATCGGGAACAGTGATCAGTGACATGGCACTGGTAGCTCCTCCCCCTAACAGTTAGAATCACTCCATAGGACACACTTAACCCCTTCAGTGCCACCTAGTGGTTAACCCCTTCACGGCCAGTGTAATTTTTACAGTAATCAGTGCTGTAAAAATGACAATGGTCCCAAAAATGTGTCAAAAGTGTCCAATGTGGGGGGCGTGTCCTGATGTGAACAGAGGCGGACGTGTTTCTGGGGAGCTCCGGCAATCCTACCTGAATCCGTAGCCATCCTTGCTCCTACTTGTTTGGAACAGGCCATCATCGCTGCCAGCCAGTCTCCCTGGGTCCCCTGCAGTGCCCTGGACCAGCATTTGTGGCGAATCCGCTGGTGATCGTCTGCCCAGCTTGCCTCCTTCCTCCCGTGGCCGCCGCCATCTTGCCGCCGGGCGTCTCCTGGGCCTCTGAGGGTAAGAAGAGCCATCCACCTTGTCCAGCGCACCCACCTGCCTGCCTACCGGGGCCCGGAGGCCAGACTGGCCGTTGGAAGAACCCGCTGAAGCCGCTGAACGATCCGGCTCGCTGCAGCCTAGTCGGGCCTGTGAGGCGCCGACCTTTCCTGCGCTGCCGTCCCGCGTTGGGGAGCCACGGCGGGAGGCGGCCGAATTTCGGGTCCCGGGAGCGCTGTGCCTGCCCATCCGTCTGGCCACCACTGCTTGGACTGCTGCGGCCTGGTGTGTCGGTGGTCGTCTGCTCGGGTCGTCCCTGTCCCTGTCCTCCCGCGGCCGCCGCCATCTTGCTGCTGTGTGTCTCGGCCTGTCTGGAGGTAGGGAGAGCCGTCCATCACCTCCTGTGTGCCCATCCATCTGCCTACTCGGGTCCGGAGGCCAGTCTGCCTATTGGGGGTATCTGCAGAATCGATCCGGCTCGGTGCGGCTTGGCGAGGCCTGCGGAGCACCCCACTTTCCTATACCATCATCCCGTGCGTGGAGGCTGCTGCAGGGATCAGCTATACTGCCGGTCCCCAGATCCTTTACACCTGGCCAACACTGCTGCGGCCTGGTGTGCTGTCAGGAACTACCAAGGGTACTATCAAGGAGCCCACAGCTACAGCTACCAGGCGCATGCTTCTACTCCTCTATCCTGGGCCCCCCTCCCTCCTCACACCTCAGGCCTTGTCCACCCGTTAGCCTGTCGGCGGTGTGTCTGATGCTGACTGCCCTGTGCCTGGTGATCTCCGGTGGTGTGGCTTGTTGCGGCCAGCTTGGATGAGCCTCCTGCTGCTCCTCTGGACACGGCCATCCATCCTCCGCTGGTGTCCCTCCTGCATCCCATCAAATGTCCCCCCCCAGAAGAGGAAAGGGGAACTCCAGAACCGTTAAGCCCAACACGTTACTGCAAGTGTCGTCGCCCTCTTCTCCGCAAACGAATCCCACCCTAGTTGGGCGTATACGGGCCCTGCTGGCCGATCTGGAAATGGACTCCAACGAGGCCCCGGCGACAGAGGGAATGCCCCTGCCGTCCCAGGACAGCACAGCTACTATCCTGGCTGCAATCGAGAGGAGCAGGACTTCGCTGCTGGTGCGCATTGATCACCTCGCTGAGGAGTGCAACTTCATACGAAATGACCTGGATAAGATAAGAGGGAGAATGTCCGAAACTGAATCCAGAGTGTCGGCTACCGAAGACCTCACGGCTACTCATACCGCCTCCATTACCGAGCTCCAATGCACAGTTCAGTCTCTTGTCGCGAAATCGGATGATGCCGAGAACAGGCTGCGGCGCAACAACGTCAGAGTCCTGGGTCTGCCTGAGGGAGAGGAGGGGGACCATCCAGCAGCGTTCGCAGAAGAATTTTTTAAGAACCTCCTGGGCTTTACTGATGTTCCTCCTACTTATGTGGTCGAGAGGGCCCATCGGGTGCCCACGGGCCGAGCCATTCCCGGAAATATCCCCAGGCCTTTCTTGGTCCGCTTCCTTAACTTCCGAGACAGAGATAAGATTCTCTCTGAAGCCCGCAAACACTCCACTCTCAAATATGGCAACACCTCAGTTCTTCTTTTTCCGGACTTCTCGGCCGAACTGCAGAGGAAGAGAAAGACCTTTACTGATGTCCGCAGGCATCTCAGGGAAAAGGACATTAAATACAGCATGCTCTATCCTAGTCGCCTGCGTGTCCAACACGGCGGATCAGTCCGCTTCTTTGATACCCCATCGGATGCTGATGTCTGGCTGACCGCCCTGCGCTGAGGAACTTCTCCACTACTCTGCTGAATCCAAGCGTTTTCTATTTTTTTATTTTTGTATTTTATTTTTTTTACATCCTAGTCTGCTACGTCCGAACTTATTCCTTCTATGAGGCCGGAGTTACACCCAGAAGTACCTCTGCGGACAGTACTCGACCCCCCCCCCCCAGTTTTGTTTTGTTTTTCTCTTTCTAGGAGTGGAGGTTCCGGTGTTCGTTCCCTGACTTTGGCTGGAGTACTCAAGTACCCTGGAGGGAAGATTTTACCGTCCCGGACCACAGTCCCGGACTTTTCGGTCCACCACATTGTGGAAGGATACAACCTCCACACATTGCCTATTGATACAGGTTGAACTCACGCTGGGGCTGACCCGGGAACTTTGAGCCTTCAGTAGGCATTTCCTGTTAGTAAGTTTAGGGTAAGAACTGCCTTGGTGATAGTTGGGGTTATGCCAGGCGGTAGGGAGTTATATGTATTTTCGGTTAGTTTTCACACCTGCTCCGGTTCCACACCATTTACCTTGTTAAGCTATGTAGTCTTCATTCTGCTTGTCTCTTCCGATCACCTCTCTTTTTTCTGGTCTCCATGGAAGAATGCATCGCTTGGCCCACTTCTACGAAGGGCCCTTGGTAAGGACATGTATGTGTATTGCCTGGTACTGCTCCTACTGTTACTTTGCTTTGCTATTATAAATGGGTGTAGAGTTAAAATTGATATCTTGGAATATTAGGGGTCTGAATGACAAGATAAAACGGTCGCTATTGTTTAAATATTTGCAATCTCATAAACCTCATATTTTGTTCCTCCAAGAAACTCACCTGACAGGCAGTAAGATCCTAGCACTCAAACGGGCATGGGTTAAGCAGGGATTTCATGCCACTTATTCCTCCTACGCCAGGGGCGTGACTATTCTGCTAAACAAGTCGCTCCCCTACTCAGTCGAGCAGGTCTTCATTGATCCAGGGGGTAGGTACCTCATCCTCATTGTTGAACTATATGCACAACGCTGGGCAATAATCAATGTGTATGTCCCTCCCCCGTTTGATCCAGCTATCCTGTACACCGTCCTTACAAAAATAGCTCCCCTACAGGTTCAAAACATTATAGTGGGAGGGGACTTTAACGCCATCCTTGATCACACTTTGGATACTACTAACCCCCTTAGACCTGCCTCCTCTGACTTGGCCCTGTGGGCAGACGCTTTTGGCCTCCAGGAGATCTGGCGGTGGAAGCATCCGGAGGATAGGACGTACTCGTGCGTCTCAGCGACACATAGATCTGGGTCTCGCATTGATTTAATGTTCGGGTCGGTTTCTGCACTGTCTCGTGTAGGGGTGGTTTCCTATCTCCCGGCCGGTCTTTCAGACCATTCGCCGCTGGAGCTGGGCCTGACTCTGGGTACCTCCCGCGAGCCAGGATGTTGGAGGCTGGGGTCCCACTGGATAGATAATCCTCAAGTTCAGGAATTGGTTGAGCCCAGGCTGGCAGAATACTGGGCGACGAACGAAGGGTCTGCTCCCCTTGGGGTGGTCTGGGAGGCGGGCAAGGCTCATGCTCGAGGTGAATATATCTCCTCTATTAAAACGGTGCGGGCTGGGTTTGCGGCCCGGACCACCCAATTGGAGCAGAATGAGGGGAAGGCGTTGGAACTCTTTTCGGAACATCCCGCGCCCGAGAATTATTCTAACCTGGCTCGGGCGAGAAGGGAGTTGAAGCTTCACTACGTATCGTTGGTACACTTTGATACGAGACAGCTGGCCGCCAAGCTTTTTGAGTCAGGGGATAAGAATGGCAAACTCCTGGCCAACCTAGTGGCAGAGCCAACGCTTCAGACAGTAATCCCCAGAATCCAGTCTTCCACTGGTGTCCCAGTTACTGACCCCGAAGGTATATTGAATGAATTTCATCTGTTCTACAGCAACCTCTACGATGACCCTTTCTCCGGCTCGGCTGGCGCTGGGTTGGAGGAGCTGGGGGGAATCACCTTACCTCTCCTTTCTGAGGAGGACATGGCGGAGCTAGACAAACCCCTATCACGTCAAGAAATAGAAGATGCAATTTACTCCTTGCCTAATAACAAGTCTCCCGGCCCTGATGGCCTACCCGGGGACTGGTACAAAACACATGCTGCCCTATTGGTCCCTAAACTAACCCAGTTGTTTGCAGACTGCCTCGACTCTGGTAGACTACCGGACAGTATGTATCAGGCCCATATAGTGTTGTTGCCCAAACCAGGGAAAGATCCCAACTGCTGCTCCTCCTATAGACCCATTTCGTTGCTAAACTACGACCTCAAAATACTCACTAAAGTACTAGCCAACAGAATCATGAAGGTCCTACCATCCCTAGTCAATATAGACCAGACCGGCTTCATGCCCGGTAAATCCACGGACATTAACCTCAGACGTGTCTTTACCCATCTCCAGCTCCCATCTGAAGAAAATGCCTCCCGGGTTATGGTTAGCCTTGATATCGAAAAAGCTTTCGACACAGTTAGATGGTCTTACATGATGCAGGTTCTGGAGAGTTTTGGCTTTGGCCCTACTTTCCGGAAATGGATTGGTTTACTTTACAAGGCCCCTACGGCTCGTATCAAATTGAATGGCAGGCTCTCGCCCTCCTTCCTGATTAGGAGGGGGACGAGGCAGGGGTGTCCTTTGTCCCCGGCATTGTTTGCCCTGGTCATGGAGCCCCTGGCTGAGGCCTTGCGGGGGTCGAGCGAGGTATCTGGCATACGGGTGGGTTCGGTGGTCGAGAAACTGGCATTGTACGCGGATGATTTAATCCTCTTCCTCAGGGACCCTGGTCCCTCGCTAGCCGGGGCACTTCGGCTCCTGGATAGTTTTGCGTCCCTTTCTGGCCTCCGAACCAACTGGAACAAATCGCTCGTACTCCCCATAGACCCTGAGGCGGGGAGATTAAGGGACCCTGCTTCACCTCTGCAGTGGGCTGATTCTATTAGATACTTAGGGATTAACATTTCTTCTAATACCCAGGATTTTCTTAAACTTAATTTGTCCCCGGCGCTGCAGTGGTGTAAATCAAAATTAAAGGCCTGGTCGAACCTCCCATTATCTCTTATAGGGAGAATTAACTTAATTAAAATGAAGCTCCTACCGGTCCTGTTGTATATCCTACGGCATTCTCCGGTCTGGATCCCGAAATCTTTCTTCCAGCAGCTAGACTCCTCAGTGGCCTCCTACTTGTGGCAATCGCGACCGGCCAGATTCAGTAAGAAGACTCTGCGCAGGCCGTGGACGCAGGGGGGACTTGCCTGCCCTGACTTTCACACATACTACTTGGCAGCAATGCTCACCCATGCACACAACTGGCTGGTATCGGATGATACTAATGCGTCAGTCGTCCTGGAGGCAGCCCACTTGGGGTCTTTTGAGGCCCTTCGCAATGCCCTTTATAGGGGTTTGGGGGGTTCGCCTGTGATTCTGACAACGGCTATGAAAGCGGTCATCAAAGCATGGCATGTGGTAGTGATCAAACCTAATTTGGCGAAGGCCAGATGGTCCCCCAATACGCCACTCTGGTGTAACCCAAGGCTACAGGAATTTCACTCTCTGCAGGATCCAGGATTGTGGGCTGGTAGAGGCATCAGGTATCTGAGGGATATATGCGACGAGCTGGGTCTGTTTACATTTGATAGGCTTAAAAATAAATTCCAACTTCCGAACTCCTTCTTCTTCAGATTCCTGCAGCTCCGCCACGCCTTTGATTCACAGTTTAGATCACTCCGCCTTCGGCTGGACCCCGATGACTTGGAGGTTCTCCTGGTTAAGGTTGATCTCTCCAAGCCATTATCCCAAATCTATCGCGCACTCCTGCCATCTATTCAGGTGGGACTGGATGGTCTCCGCGATACGTGGCGGGCGGAGGCGGAAGAACTGGATGGTGAGGACTGGGAAGATATGTGGGACTATCCATTCCAGCAGCTGGTTGCTACTAGGGACAAATTGATCCAATTCAAGATCCTCCATAGGATCTACTACACGCCCCAGCGCCTACATGGCATTTACCCGACCCTGTCGGCCAGCTGCTGGAGATGCTCTGGTACCCCAGCAGACTTTGCGCACATATTTTGGAATTGCCCCCAAATTATAGACTACTGGAGGGAAGTGACTCAATTTATTCATGGCCTAACCACCATCCCTATTCCCCTAACAGTTAGTGTCTGCATCCTCGGCCTGGTGGAGCAATTGGCACTTGCTAAGGCCACACGCACTCTCATAGGTATCCTTCTTTTTTATGCAAGGAAAGCCATAGTCCTGAGGTGGAAGTCCACTACCCCCCCCACTTTGACTACATGGAAACGGTTGGTCAATGCAACTGTGCCCCTTTACAAGGCGACGTATCTGTCCCGAGGATGCCCAAAAAAGTTCAAAAAAGTCTGGCATCTGTGGATGGACTCAGAATCTACAACAGATGACTGGCCCCCTGGGGAATAATTGCTCAGGTAAACTCCGCTGGTACCTACCTGTAACACTCCGTGTTGAGACCCATATTCCGAGCCAGTTAGGGGAGACAATGTATTGAGGAGGTGACATTTGTAATTACTCCCAAGGGCCCCTGCAGCCACTAACCCAATTACTGCGGAATGGGAGGAGGCTTGACAAGGTGCAATAGCTCCTAGTATATTCCTGACATGTGCAATCTGAGAGGTGTCTAGGCAGTGTATAGTTAGGTATGCCTAGTGTAATGGTGTGAAAACTAATGTTCTGTTGTTTTTGTTGTGTTTTCTTACTTTTTTATTTTATTTTTTTTTATTATTTTTTATTTTTCTTATTATTATTTTTATTTCTGTTCTTTTTGTGCACGTTGCCACGTGCAATGTTCGGCCGGGGTATGCCCCTATGGCCTTGTTTTGTAACCCACGACTTTAAAAATACCTTAATAAAAACAATTTAAAAAAAAAAAAAAAAAGTGTCCAATGTGTCCGTCATAAAGATCGCCGCCATTACTAGTAAAAAAAATATAATATTAATAAAAATGCCATAAAAACTATCCCCTATTTTGTAGACCCTAAAACTTTTGCCCAAACCAATCAATATATGCTTATTGAAATTTTTTACCAAAAATATGTAGAATACATATTGGCCTAAACTATTTTTGTTTATAGTGCCAAAAATTTAAAACCACAGAGGTGATTAAATACCACCAAAAGAAAGCTCTATTTGTGGGGGAAAAAATATTTGTTTGAGAGCCCAATTTTGTTTGGGAGCCACGTTGCACGACTGCCAATTGTCAGTTAGAGCGACGCAGTGCTGAAACCGCAAAAAGTGGCCTGGTCTTTGGCCAGCCAAATGGTCTGGGGCTTAAGTGGTTAAAGACCATATTTTCAACTTTAGACGATAACCACAATTGGGAAATCTGTCCCGAGGGTTAGGAAGACAAGGGGGAGAAGGCCAACTTCACCCCAGGAGGCAAAGGCAAAAAGAAAAGTATGGCTTGACCCACAGAAAGTGGACTTACTAGAAACAAATTATTGTACAAGCCTTTGGCAAAAAACGTAAGTAAGGTAACGAAAAAATGAGACCTAAGAGGGACAGAAAAATGAGAGGTGGGGGGGGGGGTGTGTTTGGGACTTTAACTGAGGCACGATAAATGTACCTCCAACCATGACTCAGGTAAATAAGAAAGGAATGTGGGACTTTGAATGGGGCAATTGACTTGTGGAGGTAGAGTGGTTAGTAAACATTATTTATTTGTGACAATAGTATGAAACAAGTAAAAAAGTATTTTCATATACAGTATATACATGCACACATGGCATGAACAACTGTGTTTTTTTTTGTTTGTTTTTTACAGCAGCTTTGTTGCATATGGTATACCAATGCCTGTTAATAGGAAATATCTTATTACATTTTATCAATATTCTTACCTCTTATGTGCTGCCAATCTATCAGATATGTATCCATTATGTTCATGCCATGTGTGCATGTGTATGCATATATATATGTAAATACTTTTTTACTAGTTTCATACTATTGTCACAAATAAATTATGTTTAATATCCACTTTACTTCCACAAGTCAATGGCCTTTTTCAAAGTCCCACCTTTCTTTCTTATTTAAAGGGGTTGAAAAAGGTTTGTTTTCTATTTTCTAAATATGTTCCTTTAAGCTAGTGCATTGTTGGTTTACTTACCCTTTCCTTCGATTTCCCTTCTAAATGTTTTTTCTCTTTGAATTTCTCACTTCCTGTTCCTCCTCAGTAAGCTTGTCCCCATCATCTGAGCTGTTCTGGCTGGGGGTTAGTCAGTGTGCACGCCCCACAGGGATGTAGTCTCAAGGGAGGGGGCGAGCACGCTGACTAAGCGACAGCCAAAACGGCTTGGATGATGAGGGGAAGCTTACTGAGGAGGAACAGGAAGTGAGAAATTCAGACAAATAAAAAAAAACATTTCGAAGGGAAATCGCAGGAAAAGGTAAGTGAACCAACAATGCACTAGCTTAAAGGAACCTATTTAGAAAATAAAAAACAAACCTTTACAACCCCTTTAACAGGGACAGAATGTCCAAAACAAGATGTAAAATAACGTGTGTTAAAGTATGTAATGTATGTTGGGAACCTTGGCTACCATATTGATTTGTAAGTGTTATCCCCAGGTCACGGCCGCTGCTCACCTCCCACTGTGCAGCCGTGCCTGTGTCAGCTCCAATGTAGATGGCTGCAGAGCTGAGCTATGTCTCATCTCACACATAGCTCAGCCTCAGCGTACACCAGCGCTCCTCCTCCTTCTGAGTCTGCCCTGCCCACACTCCCTTGGCATGTGTGGGCACTGGACAGGAAGTTTGAACCCAAAAAAGCATCAGACAGCCTGCTTGCGCCTCAGCCTCCATCCTGGTAAGCTCACCCTCTCTAGTCTCTCCTGCCAGTGTATAACAAGGGGTGCTCTGTGGACTTTGTTAAAGGGGAGGGGGGCAGGCTTTGGTGAGCAGAGACCCTCTTTACACAATAGTCCACAGCATGCACCCTTACATCAAGTTTCCCAGAACACCCCTTACATCAGATCTGATGTATATGGGGTCTGTGTGGACTCTGATGTAAAGGGGAGCCTCTGTGCAGACTCTGATGTATATGGGGTCTGTGTGGACTCTGATGTAAGGGGAGGCTCTGTGCAGACTCTGATGTAAAGGGGAGGCTCCGTGCGGACTCTAATGTAAGGGGGGCCTCTGTGTGGACTCTGATGTAAGGGGGCCTCTGTGCGGACTCTGATGTAAGGGGGGCCTCTGTGTGGACTCTGATGTAAGGGGCGCCTCTGTGCGGAGTCTGATGTAAGGGGAACCTCTGTGTGGACTCTGATGTAAGAGGAGGCTCTGTGTAGACTCTTGTGATCATGAAAAATCTTATGCCGCGTACACACGATCACTTTTTGTGATGAAAAAAAAACGTCATTTTATCTCACGAAACAAAACGACGTTTTTCAAACTTAATTTTCCAAAACGACATTGCATACACACCATCGTTTTTCAACAAAGCTCTAGCAAAGCGTGGTGACGTACACCATGTTCGACGGCACTCTGTTCCATTGAAGCTCCGTCTCATAACTTGCTTCTGAGCATGCGCGGGTTTAAAAACGTTGTTTTCAACATCGTTTTGCCCACACACCATCACTTTTTATGACACAAAAAACAACGTTTTGAAAAACGACACAAAAAATTCAAGCTTGTTCGAATTTTTTTTTTGGTCGTTTTTTTTAAGACATAAAACGACGTTTTGCCCACACACTTTGCCCATCACTTTTCCATGCTCTATGGGCCACTTGACTGGACTTGCCCCCCAGGCCTAAGGCTGCCAACCCTCCCCTGATTACTTTTCTGGGGACAACCCAAAATTCAGGATTTTCTTTTACTTTCACTTGCAATGATAATGGTAAACAGGATAAATAGAGAGGGTGAATCTTACTTACAGGAACAGAGACAGCAATAAAAAACGAAGTAAGGGAATCTCTGGTTGTCACCAAGGTCGCCGGAACTAGTGTGATTCCTCTCGATTAAACACTTTTTATGAGGTCAGTTATCTTTTCTTAATCATTGAATGATTTACTTTATTTTGCTAGAACATAAACAGGCATATCCAAAACAGTTATTACAAACAGGGTCTTACCCCACTTCAGTATGCACTCTCATATACGCACATACCATTTTCACATCATTAGCTTATTTGTATTTTTATGTTTGAGCATATTATTTGTAATAGACAGCCTGGGGAAAAAAAGTGCTGGAATTTTACTAACACAGTAAAGGACATAGAAAATGGATGCAGAGAGGAAGTATGGTGGAATGTCTGAATTAAAATGATAATATAACACTTCACTGAAAAAATTGCATATCTGCCTCATGACTACAGACTTGTAAGCCAACCTTATTGGGAAAAGGAGTCACACATAACCTCATTTCACTGTATAGTATTCTTTAAAAAATTGTAGTGCCAACAGCAACGTTAATCTTTAAAGCTAGAACAAATAAAATGTAGGACAAAATTCAAGTTACCGTAGATGAAAACTATTATTAAATGTTGGATAGCCGTAAAAAGAGCCGATAGTAAATATGTCATATGGATGTCAACAGTGATCAGTGATGTCAACAGTGTTTAACCACTTCCTTACTGGGCATGTAAATCCCCTTCCTGACCAGGTGAAATTTCAGCTTGCGGCACTGCGTCGCTTTAACTGACAATTGCGCGGTCGTGCCATATGGCTCCCAAACAAAATTGGCGTCCTTTTTTCCCCCACAAATAGAGCTTTCTTTTGGTGGTATTTGGTCACCTCTGCGGTTTTTATTTTTTGCGCTATAAACAAAAAACGACGTAAATTTTGAAAAAAAATACAATATTTTTTACTTGTTGCTATAAAAAATAGCCCAATTTAAAAAAAAAATTCAGTTTAGGGCGATACGTATTCTTCTACATATTTTTGGTAAAAAAAAAAAAAAAATCGCAATAAGCGACTGGTTTGCGCAAAAGTTATAGCTCCTACAAAATAAGGGACAGAATTATTATTTTTTATTATTTATTTTTTTACTAGTAATGGCGGCGATCTGCGATTTTTATTGCGACTGCGACATCATGGCGGACACATCGGACACTTTTGACACATTTTTGGCACCATTCACATTTATACTGCAATCAGTGCTATAAATATGCACTAATTACTGTATAAATGTGACTGGCAGGGAAGGGGTTAACACTAGGGGGTGAGGAAGGGGTTAATGTGTATCCTGCATTGTGTTCTAACTGTGGGGGGAGGGGGGGTGACTGGGGGGGTGACCGATCTGTGTCCCTATGTATAAGGAACACAGATCGGTCTGCTCTCTCCAGTGACAGGACGCTGTCTCTGTGTAAAACGACAATGAGAGATGATCTCATATGTTTACATATGAGATCATCTCTCATTGGCCCATCAGATCGCATCGCAAACGGCCACTCTGATTGGCCGTTCGCGGCGATCTGTGATTGGCTGTGTCCAAGGGACACGGCCAGTACACAAGTTCCCCGCTGCGCGCTCTGGAGCGCACGCTGGGAACAAAGAAAGGGGCTGCCGTGAAAACACGGCAGCCCGGAGATTTAGAACCACCCTGCGGCCGCATATAGTCGTACGGCCGTAGGGAAGTGGTTAATCCTTTTGTTCTCAATTGTATTAGTGGCCAAAAAATACACAATCGTTCCAGTAAAAGCCAAGAAACCATGTAGAATGTATCATTTATAAGATTCCTGACCATTGGAACCCCTACTTCTTTACACAGTAGTTTAAAGTACGGTTCATTCATAGTTCAGATTTGTAAATACACATTTAATATCTCTCACAGACTCTCTGACTCTCCTTCCCTAGTTACAAGCTGCTTCGACATACAGTACTTACAGTATCTCAAAAAAGTGAGTACACCCCTCACATTATTGTAAATATTTTATTATATCTTTTTATGTAACAACACTGAAGAAATGACACTTTGCTACAATGTAAAGTAGTGAGTGTACAGCTTAACACAAAATAACTCAACACACAGACATTAACCTGTTGAGATCCGCTCTATAGCCGAATGACGGCTTTAGCGCGGATCTAAATTGCCAACAAGCCGTTGACGGCCTGTCACTAGCACGTTCCCCGTGCGCGCTCTAGAGCACGCCGCGGGGAAATTCTGTGTTGGCCGTGTCCTTTGGACACAGCCAATAACAGATCGCCGTGAACGGCCAATCAGAGTGGCCGTTTGCGATGCGATCTGTGCAGCGAATGAGAGATGATCTCATATGTAAACATCATATGAGATCATCTCTCATTGCCGTTTTACACAGAGACAGCGCCCTGTCTCTGGAGAGGAGACCGATCTGTGTCCCTTGTACATAGGGACACAGATCGGTCACCCCCCCCAGTCACCTCCCCTCCCCCCACAGTTAGAACACTATGTAGGGAATGCATTTGACCCCTTCCTCACACCCTAGTGTTAACCCCTTCAATGCCAGTCACATTTATACAGTAATCAGTGCATATTTATAGCACTGATCGCAGTATAAATGTGAATGGCGCCAAAAATGTGTCAAAAGTGTCTGATGTGTCTGCCATAACGTCGCAGTCCCAATAAAAATCGCAGATCGCCGCCATTTCTAGTAAAAAAAAAAAAAGAATAAAAAAGAATAAATCTGTCCCCTATTTTATAGGCGCTATAACTTTTGCGCAAACCAGTCGCTTATTGCGATTTTTTTTTTTTTTTTTACCAAAAATCTGTAGAAGAATACGTATCACCCTAAACTGAGAATTTTTAAATTGGGATATTTATTATAGCAACAAGTAAAAAATATTTTTTTTTTCAAAATTGTCGCACGTTTTTGTTTATAGCGCAAAAAATAAAAACCGCACAGGCGATCAAATACCACCAAAAGAAAGCTCTACTTGTGGGGAAATTTTGTGGGTCAATTTTGTTTGGGAGCACCGTCGCACGACCGCACGATTGTCAGTTAAAGCGACGCAGTGCAGGAAGCTGAAATTTCACCTGGGCAGGAGGGGAGCATATGTGCCCAGTAAGCAAGTGGTTAATGTCTAAACCACTGGCAACAAAAGTGAGTACACCCCTAAGTGAAAATGTCAAAATTAGGCCCAAAGTGTTGCCACCATTTTTTTCCAACACCGCCTTAACCCTCTTGGGCATTGAGTTCACCAGAGCTTCACAGGTTGCTACTGGAGTCCTCTTCCACTCCTCCATGACAACATCACAGAGCTGGTGGATGTTAGAGACCTTACGCTCCTCGACCTTCCGTTTGAGGATGCCCAACAGATGCATGGTCAGTCCTTCACCGTAAAGCAAGGTAGTGGTCGTCTTGGAGGTGTGTGTTGGGGTCGTTATGTAGGAATACTGCCCTGCGGCCCAGTCTCCGAAGGTAGGGGATCATGGTCTGGTTCAGTATGTCACAGTACATGTTGGCATTCATGGTTCCCTCAATGAACTGTAGCTCCCCAGTGCTGGCAGCACTCAAGCAGCCCCAGACCATGACACTCCCACCACCATAGGCAAGACACACTTGTTTTTGTACTCTTCATCTGGTTGCTGCCACACACGCTTGACACCATCTGATCCAAATATTTTTTTCTTGGGCTCATCAGACCAGAGGACATGGTTCCAGTAATCCATGTCCTTAGTCTGCTTGTTTTCAGCAAACTGTTTACGGCCTTTCTTGTGCATCATCTTTAGAAAAGGCTTCCTTCTATGACGACAGCCATGCAGACCAATTTGATGCAGTGGGGATCATACAAGCTGTGCACTCACTACTTAACATTGTAGCAAAGTGTCATTTCTTCAGTGTTGTCACATGAAAAGATATAATAAAATACTTACCAAAATGTGAGGGGTATACTGACTTTTGTGAGATACTGTATGACTTTATAGCAGCAAGATTTTTGATCACTGCACTACATAGACAATCAGGTCAAGGATAAAGGGAACATATTTCCAAAGACCATCTAGCCAGAAGCAAGCAAGAGGCTTATAAGATTTACTTACAAGTTTAAAGAAAAAAAAATATTTCCAGAACATTTATCACTTCCCCAGCCACCTTCTGGATGCCTCCTTCCAGGGATTGGCTGGCGCATGATAAATATTCATACCGAGAATCTGATTCTTCCTGCCCTGGGTTTTGGTGCTTCTTCCAGAAGAAGGTGCAAAAAATCAAACACCCAGCTTCAGGCCTCGTACACACTATCAAATCTGTCTGTTCAAATCGGTTGGACCGACCGATTTGAACAGATCTGTCTGCTGGCATTTTGGTTTGCTCGCGTGTACACACAAGCAAACCAAAATCCCCGCCAGCAGACAGCGCGCTGACGTGGCGGTGACGTTGATGCCGCCACGTCACCGCACCAGGAAGTAAAACACTTCCGCGCATGCGTCGAAACCATTCGGCGCGTGTGCGAGAAGACATGTCTGCTGGTTAGCATACTAACCAGCAGACATGTCGGGCGGACGGGTTCCCAGCCGACAGATTTCAAAGCATGCTTTGAAATCTGTCGGGTGGCCAAATCCGTCTGTTAGCCCGTACACACGATCGAATCTGTCTGCTGAAACGGTCTAGCAGACCGTTTCCAGCAGACAGATTTGATCGTGTGTACGAGGCCTCAGAAACCCAGAGCAGACAAAAATAATGAATCACTGCTCCATTAACTACAATGAAACCAAAATGTTATTTTCCTAGCAGCTTATACCCTATCAAAAATAATGCATTAAAAACAATCATTTAAGACTGGTTCACACTAGTGTGATCTCTGATGTGACTTGAGTCTCACAGAATTGCATGGAAATGGAAATCACATTGGCCCGGATTCACAAAGCACTTACGCCGACGTAACTCACCTTTTCCTGGTGTAGCAGATGTGTGCGCCAGAGTCATAAACCAAGATATGCCTAAAAATAGGCCATCCTACCCCGACGTATCTTACTTACGCCGGCGTGGTGTGGGCGCAAATATGGTCTGGACGTATGTTGCTTCTCCCATTGATTAGGCATTCAAATATGCAAATGAGGGAAATATGGCGATTCACAAACATACTTGCGCCCGGCACATGATGTACGCGGTTTGCGTAAATTTTCCATCCTGCGAAAAGTTATTCCCCATAGATGAGGTGCAACCCATGCAATGGTATGGACCAGGGAACACAAGCCTACGTATTGTACGTTTGACGTCTGTGAATATGGGCCGACGTGGGTCTGGCTGGGTGTAGGTTACGTTCATGGCCTACACAGTGATCCGGCGTATCTTAGGCAGTTGTTCCGCATGTGCACGGGGATACGTCCATGTCTCGACGCATGCTCAGTTGTTTTTAAGTACTTGTCTGGCGCCCGGCCCATCATTTGCATGGGGACACGCTTCATTAGCATGGATCACGCCCACTTCCAGCCCACTTACACCTACTTCCACTTACGCCAGCCTGCGCCTTCGAAATGTACGCCACTCTGGTGCAATGTTGGGAGCATTTGCTTTGTGAATTCCATGCTTGCCTCTCGGCGTAGCGTAAAAGAGATACGCTACAGCGGCATAAATGTGCGCCGATGTCTGTGAATCCGGGCCATTGTTTTCAATGCTGCCCGATCACATCAGTGTGATTCCCCTTTTATTTTGGCTCCATAGACTTCAATAGAAACACACAAAAATTACATGTACATGTGCTTTTGATGCGATTTTGGAAGCAATTAAATTTTTTTAACCATCGACTTGCCTCCCAGGTAAATCCTTTGGCTTTCAAAAGAGTGGTAATAGTAGTAACTAGTTGAATGCTGCAGCATCCAAGGCATAAAATCACATAAAAAATGCACAAGGGTAAAATCGCATCAAAATTGTAAACAACTCACACACATATATATACACTTTAATCACACCTGAAATTTCATCAAAATTACTTTACGCTAGTGTGAACCAGGCCTTATCGATCTGTAGTATGGTCTGTTCTTGAACACACATGCAACGTTTGTCTGATCAGAACTAATTAACAAAATTCGGCCACAGCAAATAGATTTGACAGAGCTGAAATCAGATAAGAGCTCACTAAATCAATTGAATGGAGGGTGTGTGGTTAATTATTCTTATTCAATTCAATTTAATCCAATCATTTTAATCACATTGAACAATAAAACAGCCAATTGACTTTATCAAGTTTAAGAACAATTTATTTTAAAAATGTATGCATGCCTTATGATATTTAGAAACATGCTTATGTGCAAAACACAAACCTGCCCCATCAGTGTATCTTAGCCAAAGGGGACAGGTTGTGTTCTAATGATTGCAAGGCTAATGTAGCTTTTAGTAATATTGTCTATAATATCACATTCCATTTGAACATTTGGAACTTAAAGAGATATTCTTAAAAAAACTGCCATTAATAATTTATACAGTGTTATCTTCCATCACCCTATAATACAATGTGGTTATTGTACAATGTAATCAGTTAAACATGATGTTTTGGATCATCTGATCTATGCCATGCATAAGCACACAACATGCTGTCCCATGCTGTGGCTAATTCACAAATCACCCTACAAAATTTAGTACAATAACACAAATAACACAAGCAAATATGTGAATGACACATCAAAATATAAACACTGCAAAAAAATAAAAAATAACTCAAAGTCTATTGACTCTTTCTCTTTTGTTCTTTTCAAAGTTACATTTTAACACATTCATTAAGTTTTGGGATCAATTCCATTGCAAAGTGAAACTCATCCTGCAAAGTTAACAGCCTTTAGTAACTCAATCCATATACTTAAGACTGAGGCGGCGTACACACGTACGAGAACCTCGACGGGCGGAACACATCGTTCCGCCCGTCGAGGCTCTCGGCCGGCCGTCGAAATCGGCGACCTGCCCATCAGGAATGGCAACCAGCCATTCATCCAGGCGGGCCGTCGAGCAAATAGAGAACCTGCTCTCTATTCGCTCGACGGGATTCCCGACGGGCGGGGCGAGCCAGGAGCGTACACATGGCCGAGGTTCTCGGCAGAATGCCGCTCCCAGCGAGGTTCTCGCTGGTTTCTGCCGAGAACCTCGGCCGTGTGTACGCCGCCTGACGTTTAAAAGGTAAAGCAAAATTTCAAGATTCTCACCAGAAAAAAATTGTGCAATTTGCAAAATTGGTGCTTTGTCATTATCTTTTAGGATTCCATATTTTTATTTTTGAATCCACATTTTTTTTTAAACTAATAGGAAAAGTGGTGGTAAGTGGTTTTTGCTTTTCTTTGTGTGTTCAAAAATGAAATTTCTTAAGAAAATGCTATCAGTATACCATTGTCTGGGAAAACACACCAGGGTGAAAGCACTAATGACAGTCCATAAGTGTTCTATACAGTTGCTCAATTGTATGTCCTCTGTAGTAGTATCCTCCTTTTCCAGCTGATGCTTTTAAATTAACCCCTCGGCGCCAGCGCTCTTGTGATGATTGTCCCATTTTCAAAAAATAAAGGATTTTTACTTTAACCACTTGTCATCTGCCCGCCGTCAATTGACGGCGGGCAGACGACTCCATTGTTCTGACATCACGTCATATGACGTGATGTCCCTTTAAAGCCGCTCCGCGGGGATCCCGTGCGAGTGCCCGGCGGCAACGATCGCCGCCGGGCACACGCGATTGCTCTGTAAGTGAGCTGGGACGTGCAGCTCTGTATGTAAACACAGAGCTGCACGTCCCTGTCAGGGAGAGAGGTGACAGATTGTGTTCCTTGTACATAGGGACACAATCGGTCACCTCCCCCAGTCACCCCCCCCTCCCCCTACAGTTAGAACACTCATAGGACACACATTTAACCCCTTCCCCGCCCCCTAGTGGTTAACCCCTTCACTGCCAGTCACATTTATACAGTAATCAATGCATATTTATAGCATTTTTCACTTGTTGTATAAATGTAAATGGTCCCAAAAATGTCAGAAAAGTGTCCGAAATGTCCGCCATAACGTCGCAGTCCCAATAAAAAAATCGCAGATCGCCGCCATTCTTTAATATTTTTGGTAAAAAAAAAAAAAAAAAAAATGCCATAAACTATCCCCTATTTTGTAAACGCTATAAATTTTGCGCAAACCAACCGATAGGGGAGAAACGCTTATTATTTTTTATTTTTTTTTTACCAAAAATATGTAGAAGAATGGCGGCGATCTGCGATTTTTATTGTTACTGCGACGTTAAACTGAGGGAAAAAATATTTCGGACACTTTTTATATATTTTTTGGGGTTATTTATTATAGCAAAAAGGAAAAAATATTGCATTTTTTTAAAAATTGACGCTCTATTTTTGTTTATAGCGCAAAAAATAAAAACCGCAGAGGTGATCTATGAAATACCACCAAAAGAAAGCTCTATTGGCCGTTTGCCGCGATTGTGGGAAAAAAAGGACGCCAATTTTGTTTGGGAGCCACGTCGCACGACCGCGCAATTGTCAGTTAAAGCGACGCAGTGCGGGAAGCTTATATTTTGTCTGGGCAGGAAGGGGGTGTAGGTGCACAGTAGGTAAGTGGTTAATCAAGTTAGTGATGTGCAGCCATCCACCTTTAGGTGGACATATCTCTTCAGGGAAGCCTATCCTGCCTTCAGCAAACAACTGAAGCTTTTATTTTTCCCATCAGTTCATCCCTCACAGTTATTACCTTTTTTTCACTAGCCCCTCCCTATTAAATTGTAAGCACCCAGGAGCAAGGCCCTCCTAACACCCTTGTATTGTTACTATATTGTCTTCCTTTGTATTGTAAAGCGTGCCACAAACTGTTGGAGCTATATAAATCCTGTATAATAATATAATAATAATAATAGTATGGGTCCTTTAACTGCCTTCTGTCCGCGTATAGACAAACTACAGCAGGCGGGATCATCTCTTGTTCTGGGCCAACATCATATGACTCACCCAGTCTCACTGCGATCGAGCGCCCGCAGAGGTACGCAGCATGGCTATGTGGCGCGACCCTGATCTCGTTAAAGAGTCGTGGCTCTATACCCATGTGATCAGCTGAGTCCAATCACAGCTGATCACATGCATGTAAACAAGGAGATGCCGTTTATCAGCTCTGCTCACTTCACACTGACAGTGTGTGAGGAGAAGAGAGACGATCAGCAGCATCTCTTGACAGCATCTCTTGACAGGGGAGACCTGTATAGGTAATCAGGGCACTGATCATAGTGCCCTGATTACAATGCAGCCCCAACTTTTCCCATCAGTGATGCCACTGTTTTCCCATCTGTGATTCCAACCTGTATCCATCAGTGACACCAGTCTGTGCCATCAGTGATGCCAATTTCTGCCCATCAGTGAGGCCAATCTGTGCCCATCAGTGCTGCCAATCAGTTCTGCCTTTCAGTGTCCATTGGTGTTCGCCCATGAGTGCCGCCCATCAGTACCCATCAGTGCCACCTATCTGTGCCACCTATCATTGACCATAAGGACCAGTTATCAGTGCCCATCAGTGCCACCTATCAGTGATCATAAGTGCTACATATCAGTGCCACCTATCAGTACCCTTCAGTGCTGCCTCATCAGTGCTCATCATTGCCACCTCATCAGTGCCCATCAGTGCAGCCCGTCAGCACCCTTCAGTGCAGCCTCATCAGCACACATCAGTGAAGGAGAAAAATGACTTAAGTACTACGTTTTCTCACAGAAACTAAGAAAAACATAATTTTTTTCAACATTTTCTGACTTTTTTTAGCAAAAAAAAAAACCCAGTGGTGATTAAATACCACCATTGATGTTTTTAAGACATCTGGAGGTTAATGATACAGAGTCTTGTGGTACCCAAAGAAATTAAGAAAACAATGTGCTTTAAGTGAATAGTGGTCAGTCTTATAGTGTACAACTTCAGGAAGAGGAGAAGGCCCTAGCCTTTAGAACATAATATTTCATTTTGGTTGGGTTAAACATCAATCAGGGGATCATTAGTGAGTACCGTAATCTGGTCTGATACCATTGAGTTTATTGGAAACATTGTACTATGAATTGTTAAGGATCTGTAGGGAGGGTTTGGATAAAAAAAATCCAAATGTCAAAGAATTTTGGGACCTAAATCTGCATGGGAGAAGACCCCGAACAATTCAATGCAAAAAAACATACAACAGAAGATATCTAGAAACATAAAATAAATAGAGGTAGGGTTTTGGATGAATCCATTAATGTAAAAATAGCATTCCTTGCCATGAGAGATATAATGTTGTTTACATTTTTGTAAATTTTCACTCCTGTCTATGAGGCCAAAAAATGCCCACTCTGGGGTTAAAGGCAAATAACTCATTGATGTATGGTTGCAAAAAGTATTATTGCAATCGAAAATCGTTTGATTTTTGGGCATATCTAGAAGGTATAAAACTAATCTGCAACTAGGTACAGTATCCACATTTAGGCAGCAGGAATCTAAGGTTCGGCCTATAAATTATGGTTGTATCGGAATATGTGGGAGTGATGGCAGAACCGGTTTATCATTTTACTGTACATTGCGACTTTGATTATTCCCCAAGACGAATGTAAAGATTTTATGAGGGTATCCACTTGAAATTGGGAAATTATAATCCCGAGGTTGTTGGGAAAAAAATGTGTAAAGTTGAAACCAGTTTATTTCTGGATCAAGTTAACTCAAAGTGTGTTCAGTGAATTTTCCCAGTCTTTTGTATGAGAGTTTGTTGACGATAGAGGTAAGCAATGGATTGTTGAATGAGTATGGATATTTTTTCATGGCTACATTAGAAGAAAGTAGTTGTTTTTTTATTAACATTAATTATACATTTTATATAGCGAAGACCATCTTCCAAAAGGGGAGAAAAATAAGTGCATAACTAGCTAATCTATTTTTAATTTTACATTACCGTTTCCAAAAATCCAGAAGATTTTTGTTATGAAAACATAGGATGTATATAGGATATATATGGAAATATAAGTGCTGTACTGTGACATTTATATTACAATAGACTGATCTGTGTTTCCATTCAGACGTAGTTCCTGTTTACACTTTGTGTAACAGTTGTAGAATAGCAGGATTTTATACTGACTCAACAATGCTTTTATAAAATGTAAAGGAACAACTAAATGTTATACCTATTAAAAAGTATAATGATGAGTTTGAAAAAAACATGATTTTGCCACTTGTGTTCCTCTTCAATATTTACTTGCAAAAGTAGAGAGAGTGATAAAAATATAATCTATGCAACAACAGTTATTGTTGGCTTCAGCATACCGCTCTGAGGCATAACTGACATTCTAACATGGAACACGATAGAGTCCCTACGCCTATTCTACTATTCATGCCAGCCAGTTTTAACAACTAGGCTTCTAATTGCTGCTAATTGAACTACATCTGCAACAAATCACTTTTCTCCCTTTTATAAATAGTTTATAATATATTGTAGTCGCTTAACACCAAACTGGCAGATGGCAGACATCACTAGTTTTTAAAGCTGCATCAAAATAATATAGCATTGTATGGGATATTTATTAGATATAAAATGATAGTGATGGTGTACAGTGAGGATTGCAAGTGAAGAAAAAGCAGTATAGTATATCTACAAATCAGACCCTACAGCAAAATGTTTATGATATCCCCCACTTGGGACATTGCTCATTACAGTAGAACTTAAACTCCCCTCATTAGTGACCAGTGGCTTTTTATGTGCTATAATTAAACTTATTTACAATGGTGGTCAATGAAAAGACCTATTACATTGGTAGTTGGTGGAAAAGTCTGCATTACTTTAATGGTCATTGGTAAATTTCACCATGAATTGCAGGCCAATGGGAAAATCCCCATTACATTAGTGGCGTGTGACACAACACCTCCATTACATCGGTAGTCAATTGCAGTAAATCCTTTATGTCTTCTGGTAATCTCTAAGAAACTCCTTGGACTTTGGTGGTCAACAACAAAAGTCCTAACTACATTGCTGGTCAAACTTAAAGGAACACTAAAGGTTCGTTTTTTATTAGATCAATTGATTGCTGTAAGCTAGAGCATTTAAATATAACTTACCTCGTTTTTCCTTTTGACCTCCAAAATACAGTAATCCAGGTTTGAAAATGCCATTTCCTGTCTCTCCTCTTCTTGCTTTCCACCAGCATCTGAGACATTTTTTGCATGGTGGAAAGCAGAATGACTACAGCCCTGCGTGAAGATGCTCTCTTATCCCTCACGGGCATGGAGGCTAAGCCTAATGGGAACTGTAGTTCCCATTAGGCCGTGATGTAGCAAGAATGAATGCGCACCGCAAACCAGGAAGTCAGTGAGAATAACGATTCATTAGTGACAGAGGTGAATAAAACAGCTCGATTTCAACAGGTATCAAACTAGTTATAATGCAAAACATTACTTTTTACTTTATCAGCTACTGTCAGACTTTAATTTAAGAGGAAAATATTTTTGTCTTTACAACCCCTTTAAGCCTAAATTAAATTTGCGGTCAGTGTTAGTAATTTATGTAATGGTACCAAAGGCCTGGATGGCCTGTGGGTCCAGGTGGTGAGCTGTAGAGCACAGCAAAGTTCTGGGGTGGAGTAAGGGGTGGTGACAAAGTTGAGTCGTTTTCAGCATAATGCTGCATACACACGATCGGGCATTCCGACCGTGGATAATTTTTCGACGGATGTTGGCTCAAACTTGTCTTGCATACACAAGGTCGCACAAATGTTGTCGGAAATTGCTAAACGTCAAGAACGTGGTCACTTACAGCACGTACGACGGCACAATAAAACAGAAGTTCCATACCAATTGTGACAACCCTTGGGCTCCTTCTGCTAATCTTGTGTTAGTAGAAGTTTGGTGAGAGATGATTCACGTTTTTCAGCTTCGTGCTTTTCAGTCCGTTACATCGTGACGAATGTGCTATCTCTATTACGAACGCTGGTTTTACCAGACCGAGCGCTTCCATCTGGTACTTGATTCAGAGCATGTGTGGAATTTTGTGCATCGGAATTGTCTACACACATTTGGAATTTACGAGAACAGATTTTGTTGTCGGAAAATTTGAGAACCAGCTCTCAAATTTTTGTTGCCGGAAATTCCGACAGAAAAAGTC
Source organism: Rana kukunoris (assembly GCA_029574335.1). Classification (NCBI taxonomy): domain Eukaryota; kingdom Metazoa; phylum Chordata; class Amphibia; order Anura; family Ranidae; genus Rana; species Rana kukunoris. The sequence goes on along the minus strand of CM056049.1, from coordinate 623,286,415 downwards.
CGATGGGGCCTACACACGGTCGGAATTTCCGAAAAAAAGCTCCCATTGAACATCTGTTGTCGGAAATTCCGAACTTGTGTACGGGGCATAAGAGTTGTTCTTGCGGGCTCTCTCTGTGCTGGACAGAACTATGCTGGCACATGAGGGGGAATCAGTGTGCAGGAAAGCAGTCTGCTCTTTGGAGCCCATACTAGTGTATGAAAGTTGATGACTTTAAGTGGATGGGGAAAAAAGCTTAGGATAAATTGGGTAAGGGAATACATTATGGTTACCTAATTGGCCTTTCATGTGTAGATGGCCCCAAGCCCTATAGCAGCCATTTGGACTGTTATGGTGGTAGCTATGCCACTGAGCGGATGTGTATTTTGGATTTATATCATTGGGTGCTGTGAGTGAACGGACTGTAACGTATTACGTGGATGCATTCAATGCCCATTGACACGCCTACACCATCCATTCTCTATTATTGGTATATTAAAGATCAGCAAACCAATAATTTATTTTTTATATAAAATGTTTTGAAAGGGTTTCTCATGAACCAAAAATTATATTGGAGGAAAAGCTATTACCACATAATATTTCCTAGGATAGGGAATGTCTTGTCAGTATCAAAACATCGGCTACACCTTTCTCCTTTTCCCCACAAACTAACATATGTATGCACTTGAATGACAGCCATTACCCACAGAGCAGCAACCTTTCCCAGTCATAACAAATGAGAGATTAGGGGCTTATTAGGAGAGGGGCTTTGTGCCACTAGACATCCCCAGTGACAGCCAGGTTCATTTTTGAAATCCTTGAATCTATTATTGTATTAATTCGTAAACCATACAGTAAAAAGCCTGTGCAAGCAAAACTCCAGTCTTTATTAATTCTACAAAGTATGGATGAGCTATTGTCAACATCCAATACGGCACTGCTTAACTTTAACTAAAAATTGCGCGGCCATGCGACACTGTACCCAAGTAAAATTGATGTATATTTTTCCTCACAAATAAAGCTTTCTTTTGATAAACAAAAAAAGGCAGACAATTTAAAAAAAATATATATATATTTTTTTTACTTTCTGCTATAAAACATATCCAATACAAATAAATAAATAAATCTAATTTGTTCATAAATGTATGGCCAATATTTATTATGCTACATATTTTTGGTAAAAAGAAATCCCAATACGCGTATATTGATTAGTTTGCGCAAACTATGGAATATTTTTATTTATCTTTATTTTTTACTAGTAATGGCGGCGATCAGTGTCTTTTAGCAGGACTGTGCTATTGCAGCGGACATTCTAACACTAAATAACAATAACACTTTTCAGGGGCCAGTAACACTAATACAGTTATCAATGCTTAAAAATATGCACTGTCACTGTACTAATAACACTTGCTGGGAATGGATTAACATCAGGAGCGACCAAAGGGATTAACTGTGTGCCCACCCAGCGGGAGGTGCTTTTACGAGGATGCGACATCGATCCTAATCCCTGCTTTGCAGGAACACAGGATCCATGCCTTCCCTCCTTTCAGAATGTCGATCTGTCTTGTTTACATAGTCAGACTGCCTTTCTGCCTCTCTGCTGGATGATCGTCAGGTGCCGGTGGACATCGAGTCTGCATTACCCACTGCTGGGCTCCCGCTGTGTGTGATCACAGCCGGAGTGAGCCATAGGGTGGCGTGCATGAGCACAGTCGACAAGGATCACGTATATATAGGTGATCAGATGCATAGGTGATACCCTTTAGTACTAAAACTGCTATAGGACAGACCTGAAGTAGTTAAACTAGGGCTAGCAACTTGGCTATTTACTAAGGAAGGGTAAAAACAAAGATACAAGTACACATGGCCACCAAATACCTTGTATTTCTTTAGTTACCATGTTCAACAGGACAAATACCCAGGATGGACATTCCTGGTGGGGGCACAGACAGAACAAATACCCTGAGGTCCTCACCCTTCACCACTCCATTTACAACTGGAAAAAAAGTTTTGGTTTTAGATACACTTTAATGCTAGACATAAAATTGAATCAAAACATGGAATGGTTGGATAACTGAAGTAAGCAGAGTTTTATTTTTTCATTTTGATAAGCAAACATTCTTTACTCTTTTGATATATCACCTCCGCTATCTGCCAAATGCAGCAGTGAAACAATGTTTGGTAAAATGAAGCACCAGAAGATGTCAAGCTGATAAAAAAAAATGTTCTTGTTATAATAAATTTCCATTTAAAAAGATAGACACAAAAAATAGAATTGTAGACTGAATTATATTTTAACCCCTGCTAGAAGGTTGGAAAACACTAACACAATATTTAAGGCTTACTTTAAAAAAAAAAAAAAACATGTCATACTCACCTGCTCTGTGCAGTGGTTATGCACAGAGCAGCCCTAATCCTCCTCTTCTTGGGTCCCACGCCAGGGCTCTTGGCCCCTTTCTTTTTGCCAAGCGCTCCCAGAGCAAGCAACTTGCAATAGGGCACCCAAACAGGCTCGTTCCCAGCTTGGCCCCCTCTCTCACCTCATTGCCTCACTGGCTGCGATCAACTCAGCCAATGAGGACGGAGAGTCTCCGGAGAGCTAAAGCTCTCATGCACATCACTGGATCGAGATGGGGCTCAGGTAAGTATTAGGGAAGCTAAGGGGGCTTCTACAGAGAGGAGTTTTTTTTTACCTTCATACATAGAATGCATTAAGGTAAAAACAAATTGAGCCTTTAGAAGCACTTTAAAAGAGCATAGTTCAAGCCTATTAAAGTATATTTAAAGGTAATGCATTTCCTGAATTAAGGTAAAAAATGTCCCAGTAGTTGTATGCATCCCTATCCCTCCCCCTCACCTCCCTAAATACTTACTGGATCTTGATTCAGCGCTGTGTCCATCTGTAGCGGGGGTGGTATCTTTCCCTCTCCTTACAGGCTGCAGTGATAGAATGAGAGCCATTGGATCTTGCTGCTGTCAATCAAATCCTGTGAGGAGGGAGCAGGGGATGGGATGTGTGTGTCTATGAATGCACAAAGCCAGGGCTTAGGAGCGATCCCACATGTCTATCCCCTTAGTAAGTGGCTGGTGGCAGACACAGAAAAGAAGGAGCCCAGAGCACCAGAGGAGGTTCGGACCGCTCTGTGCAATACCATTGCATAGAGCAGGTAAGTATAACATGTTTATTATCTTATTTAAAAAATTATACTTTACAATCACGTTAACCACTTAAGACCCGGACACATATGCTGCTAAATGACCCAAGGTGTTTTTACAATTCGGCGCTGCGTCGCTTTAACAGACAATTGCGCGGTCGTGCGACGTGGCTCCCAAACAAAATTTGCGTCCTTTTCTTCCCACAAATAGAGCTTTCTTTTGGTGGTATTTGATCGCCTCTGCGATTTTTTTTTTTTTTGCGCTATAAACTAAAATAGAGCAACAATTTTGAAAAAAATCACTTTTTTAATTTTTGTTATAAAAAAAATCAAATAAACTAAATTTTAGTAAAACATTTAGGCCAAAATTAATTCAGCCACATGTCTTTAGTAAAAAAAAATCGCAATAAAAAAAAAATAGCTACCTAGCGGGAACAGCGACACTAATACAGCGATCAGAAAAATTATCGCTTAGTGACGCTGGGTTAAAACTTTATTAGGGGGGGTACGGGGCTACTGCCTGTCACACTGACACTAAATGCAGTGATTAGATCACTGCATTCAGTGACACTGTGACAGGGGGGTGGGGGGGGTGATCACAAGGGGTCAATGTGCCTATGTGTGTGTGTGTCAGTGTTGTGTTGGTGCACACTTACTGTGGATGTCTTCTCTCATCAGCAGCGGTGGAAAACACTGCTGCGATGAGAGATGACATCATTTCCTCCTCCTGTGTAAACACAGGAGGAGGAACTGACATGAAGGGGGAGCGCTCCCATTGGCTGGAAAAAAACGGACATCCGCCCACCCGTCGCTCCCAGAGCCAGGGGGACTGCCGCACGCCGCAGAGGGGGTCTCGATCGGACCTCCGAACCGCACAAAGGCGAGGCCGTATATATACGCCCTTGTGCCTGTACGAGCCATGTTGTGGACGTACATAGGCGTGCGGCGGTCCTTAAGTGGTTAAAGACAAAATGTATCTTTCTTTGTAATTTTGGATAGAATAGGGAATAATTAGATCTCCAGTGAGCCTTTCATTGCCCAATTGAAGAGAGGTCCCTTCATTTCCTGTTCCAGAAACACAGCAGGAGAGAAATCCCTTCCAAAGTGAGGGGAAATCCCCTTTAAAGGGCTCATTTACACCACAATCTCTTCATTCACTGTGTGTTTCTACATGCTCTTTTGTGCACATTTTCAGTGCATTTGCAGCATGTTTACATGCACTTGCAGTGTGTATGTTGTGCATTTTTTGGATTTGTTTTTATTATTATTTATTTAAATTAGGGCTGTGCAAATTAACTTTTAATTAATCGATTAATCTTTAATTTTTTTGATTGATCAAAATCTTTTTGATCGATTACAATTATTTTGATTGGTACTCACCTCTCCGCCGGCTTCCGAGTCTTCAGGGAGTTTAGTCGGAGATCCGGTGACGTCATGGACACCGGCGGGGCTTGCCGTGTCCATCTGAACAGCTCCTTTGCTGTGCTTTCATATCTGCATGCCAGCGGGATCTTACTATCTGCCACACACAAGGGCTGTTACACTTCCCTCTATCACTGCCCTCTATCAACCTGGGATTCTACAGCCATCCACTGGGAGTTGTGATAGTTCTCTTCATGGGACATCTACATGCCGACGGACTGATGTTAACCCCTCCTCATCTGGATTCAGCAGTGGTATCATTGTACACATTTTTATACCAGTATCATACTTAGCTACATGTTTTTATGACTGCTTTTGGTAGCGTTTGGTATTACTTGCACCATTTATACAGTTTATGTAGCTACATCGATTTTATCTCCAGTGCAATATTTATTTTGTTACCTACTTGAAGACTATAAAAGTTTTAATGCTATTCCCATCGAGCGCTGCCTTTGTGTGTTTTTTGTATCCTGCTATACATTTTTCCAGTGGTTGGAGCTGCACTGGGAATCGGCCTGCAAGGAGATCAGCTAAAAGTAGTTGGATCTGTATGTGCGTTATAATTAATCGAAATTAGTCGATTAAACGATTTAAAAAAAACGATTAATCGAACACAAAAATTTTGATCAGTAACAGCCCTAATTTAAATGTATTTTCTTTACTTGCATTTGTAGTACATGTTGTACTTTTTTTTAAAGTCCTGCTTTCTGTGTCAATAGATGCAGAAGTAGGGCATGGGAGCATACCCACATAGGTGTCCCCAGAGCTTTTTTTCTCAGAAAATAGGTACAGGAACTCAACCACGACCCGTTCAGATTTAACAAACAGTAGAAGGGTCTTAAAGGGGCATTAAATACCAGAATTGCATTACATACATAGTGCAGAGTTCAGGGGGTTACAAAGCTGTCACTTGTAAACACAGAAACCAGACTTCTGTGTTTACAAGTGGTTGTGGTGAGCAGGCACCAAAGGGTCTGAGCCAAAGGTGGTGGAACTGAGTTCCCCCAAGTTCCCCTAGAAAAAAAGCCCTGGGTGTCCCAAAGGAGAGCGCTTCTCCGACGGGGCACTTGAGAAGAGGAGAAGCCAGGAGCGCCGCTGAGTAACACCAGAAGAGGAAGATCGGGGCCACTCTGTGCAAAAACAAAACTGCACAGCGGAGGTAAGTATGACATGTTTGTTTAAAAAAAATTGAACCTTTACAACCCCTAAACTCATCTGAACCCTGCTGAGATGACAAATGCTGCCACCATACATTGCAATACACAGCCCTGGAGTGGGTATCCATCATACTGCTCACAATGGCTCACAATGGCAAGTGCAGCAATGTGACCATGCTGACCAATGAGAAGTGGCTTTTTCTGGTAAGGTGTCCCAGAAGAAAGAAGATCTTCTCAATGGTCAGTGCAGTCGTGCACAAGGTCATGCTTACCAATAAGCACTTGCCATTGTGGGCATTATGATGTATACTCACTCTGTACAATGCACAGGCCGCTACACCAGCAGCATGGTGCATTACGGCCACTATGTGTAATGGAGTCTGGAAGAAGGACCACTATATTTGGTTCTGCTTTTCATTTTTCGTGAAAATATGAACTTACCCTTTAAGCTTCAGTGATCACTGGCTATAAAAGAGTTAAGCATTGCAAGTTTTTTGGAACGCTCTCTTTTTCTCCTTTTCTCTACAGAGACAAACCCTTTGCATTGCAGCTATATCTGTATATTTCTTCCTCAATGATAAGAGTAATGTCCCTGCCAAAAGTTCTTTGTCACTAGCATTAGGCACAGGGCCTGCTTACATGTGTGACCTCTGCCATACCACAAACTCTGTTTTTTGTAAAAATCCAAATTTTGGACTGCCCTGCAAATTTGTGCTACACTTCTTGCGTGACTGAGACCCGTTTCTGCTGTGACAACAGACAGACAATTGAATTCTCTGGATGTAGCACTGGGGCTCTGTTATAAAATTCATTTCTTAATTAGCTTACATCAGGTCAACAGTTCTAACATTCCTTAAATTAAGTCTACACAGAATGATAAATATTCAACTGGATGTTCTATTCCAAGGTAACTATCCAAAGCATGACTTGTTTATACTATGTAGATGAATAAAAATAAGCCATATAAGCCCCTATAACTAAACAAGTCCTTAGATAAAGTAGATGTCTGCTCATTAGGTTCAGTATTGTGGGCTGCAGCATTTCTAAATTCATATTAATATATTTATTTTTACTGCACCAGTGAGAGGGAGGACTGACTACCTACCTGCACCACAAAGACCCAAAGTTGTGCATTTCATACTGCAGTTATCATATTTACTCTATACTTAAATATCTATAAAGTGTATCTATGGTTGTATATTAATTTCTATATACTTCCATTATTTCTAGCCTACTCCTATTAATCTGAATAATCTTGATGCTTATTTTGTGAAGGTCCTCACACACATTCCTTGAATTCTGTGACACGTGTTCAATATGCCCTGTAAGTAGGCACTGCTGTGTCACAGAATTTACAGAACCTGCCTTCAGAACTACTGAGGTGATGAGAGGAGGAGTTTCAGGAGGTGGAGTCAGAACAGGGATCATAGCAGGCAGCAAGGTATCATGGGATATGTGGTTCTTTTTAAATTGAAAATAAACAGCAGAAGATCGTGCAGGGAGTCTAGAAAGTGATGGTCAGCAGACAGCAGAATTTACAACAACAACAAAAGAAGACTTTCAATTAAGCTTATATTGGATTGTCAAATATAACCAATGTACTGTATGTATTGCTATTGATGTTATAAAATGAAAGTGTATGCTGTGAACCAGGGGTGGACTGACAACTCATGGGGCCCCCTGGGCAATATAAGATTATGGGGCCCCTGGGCTTACAGATGGCCACCAAGCCGGTATTTTCACATCAAAAGCATGTCGGTTTTGGACATATCAGGGACAGATGTAAAAAAAACACAGATTTTTACCTACTGTCCCTGGTTTTACTGAGCATGGCAACCCTGATGGGGCCCCTAGTGGCATGGGGCCCTCGGGCAGTGCCCAAGTTCCTCAATGGTCAGTCCACCCCTGCTGTGAATATAGATCTCCTTTAAATTGCCTTCCTCAACATTTGTAAAAATGAGTTACGGTCTGCACTGGGTAATTTCTCTTTTACTGAGAAAAAAAAACTTCTGCCGCTTAAAGTCGGTTAAATGCATTGCTAAGCTTTTACCTAGCTTTACCTGTGGCAGCTTTATGTAAACTAAGGCTGGGCTCACATACAGTATATGCAAATTGGATGCGTTTTTTAACCGTATCCAATTTGCATAACCTATTGAATGTGAACGGCTTTTAATATGTCTGGGGTGGCTGCGGTGTGGTTTGAAAAAGGGTCCTGTGAGTTTTTGGGTCCAGTTCGGGTGCAAATTCAGGTAAAATTGCTCCAGATGGCAAACCCCAGCATGATATGTGTGAATCCAACCTTACACAACTTCCTTTTTGTTGAGTGTTTGCAGGGAGTACAATCACATGACCGGCTTCAGTGTTGTAACAAGATAAAGGCATTTGGAGAAAGCGGTAAACCGTTCACATAAATATTTTTTTTTTATTTCTGGGGGTACTACTTCCATTTACAGTGTAGAAAATGCCCTGGGTATTTAATTTGGTAACAAAAAAGAAATATTTTACTTATTAGGCCTCTCTCTTTAGCAAATCAGACTGTGATGGAAAGTAAATAGAAAGGTTATTTTATTACCATTAAATAACAGAGGGCCAGATTCTCGTACGGCGGCGTAAGTATGAGCGGGGCGTAGCGTATCGTATTTATGCTACGCCGCTGCAACTTTGGACGCAAGTGCCGTATTCTCAAAGCACTTGCGTCCTAAGTTACGGCGGCGTAGCGTAAATGGGCCGGCGTAAGCACAGGTAATTCAAATTAGGCTTAGAGTGGGCGTGTTGCATGGTAATCAACCATGACCCCACGTAATTGACGCTTTTTCCGAACGTCGCATGCGCCGTCCGTGGACATATCCCAGTGCCCATGCTCAAAATTACGCCGCAAATACTCATTGGTTTAGACGTGAACGTAACTTACGCAAAGCCCTATTCGCGAACGATTTACGCAAACGACGTAAACGACGGAAAATTCTACGCTGACCCGACGTCCATACTTAACATTGCGTACGCCTCACCTACGCCTCATATAGCAGGGGTAACTTTACGCCGGACTTACGCTTACGCAAACGACGTAAAATACGACGACCGGGCGCAAGTACGTTTGTGAATCGGCGTGTCTAGCTCATTTGCATATTTGACGCGTAAATCAACGGAAGCGCCACCTAGCGGCCAGCGTAAATATGCAACTAAGATACGACGGCGTAAGAGACTTACGCCGGTCGTATCTAAGCAAAATTCCGGCGTATCTTGTTTTCAGAATACAAAAAATAGATACGCCGGCGCATCTTAGAAGTTACGCGGCGTATCTCGAGATACGCCGACGTAATCTCTTCAAGAATCTGGCCCAGAATTTTTAGTGTGGTAATTATTTATGCACCCACACCATAGCTATAGTGGAGCTTTCCGCTGTAAAGCTGCCCATAGACATTTATTTTTTGTTCAGTCATAAGGCCGAGCAAAAAAAAAAAATCCTCTATACACGATGGCTGGATGGAGGAATTTCCCCTACCAGGATATTGTATCCTGAAAGGAGCACCCACTGCTCTCAGAATACACTGATCAGCAGCTGTAGCCTTTTAGCTACAGTTGCTGATCTGCAAAAATTTCCAGCATGTCCCTTCAACAGAAGTCAATTAAATGATCAACTTCTTTTGAGCAAGAACTGACACATACTGACTGAAATTTTGATCAGTGCATGTATAAAGATACTAATGCGCAAACCAACATATAAATGGGGATGCTAATAAGTAGCTGGCAACATAAAAAGGTATTCATACAGGGAAGTAATAAAAGGATAAAAATGTGGCGCTTACTCAATACTATTAACCAGTTAAGGACCCCCGCACGCCTATGTACGTCCACAACATGGCTCGTACAGGCACAAGGGCGTAAATTTACGTCCTCGCCTTAGTGCGGTTCGGGGGTCCCATCGGGACCCCCTCCGCGGCGTGCGGCGGTCCCCCTGGCTCTGGGAGCGATCGCCGACGAGCGGGCGGATGTCCGTGTTTTCCGCCCTTCCGCCCCCCCCCGCGATCGCTCCCAGCCAATGGGAGCGCGCTCCCAGCCTGTCACTTCCTCCTCCTGTGTTTACACAGGAAGGAGGAAATGATGTAATCTCTCATCGCAGCGCTGTTTCCCAGCGCTGCTGATGAGAGAAGACATGCCAAGTAAGTGTGCACCAACACAACACTGACACACACTCACATAGGCATATTAACCCCTTGTGATCGCCCCCCCCACCCCCCTGTCACAGTGTTACTGAATGCAGTGATTTAATCACTGCATTTAGTGTCAGTGTGACAGGCACTGTAAAAAACAGTTAGTGTTAGGTTCAGGATAGCCCCCCCACCCCCCCTAATAAAGTTTTAACCCCCTGATCACCGCCCTAGTTAACCCTTTCACTCCCTATTGCCAGCGTCACTAAGCGATCATTTTTCTGATCGCTGTATTAGTGTCGCTGTTCCCGCTAGGTAGCTATTTTTTTTATTACGATTTTTTTTTTTTACTAAAGACATGTGGCTAAATAAATTTTGGCCTAAATGTTTTACTAAAATTTAGTTTATTTGATTTTTTTTTATAACAAATAGTAAAAAAATAGTGATTTTTTTCAAAATTGTCGCTCTATTTTAGTTTATAGCGCAAAAAATAAAAATCGCAGAGGCGATCAAATACCACCGAAAGAAAGCTCTATTTGTGGGAAGAAAAGGACGCAAATTTTGTTTGGGAGCCACGTCGCACGACCGCGCAATTGTCTGTTAAAGCGACGCAGCGCCGAATTGTAAAAACACCTTGGGTCATTTAGCAGCGTAAGTGTCCGGGTCTTAAGTGGTTAAATAATTAATAATCAATAATTGACCAATTTAAAATGCATAATATAAAGAAGAAAATCTTCAGCAAACGTGTAGATCAACAGTAATGTGCAAAACAGCTATTCAATATGTGCAAAAAACAGTCCAATAATGTGCAAAAAAAGTTCAAAGAAAAAGTGCAATAAGCGCAAAAAAGTGCAATCAGCGCCACAAAGTGGTAATTAGTGCAACAATTAATAATAATAAAGTCCAATCAGAAAAGCACAGTTTGTGGAATAAAGTGCATGTGCATAAAGCTATGAAATTCCACCATCCGCAGCACGCTAATGGTTTGCCCCACCTCACCTCATTCAAAGACCCCTACAGGTCAAGTCAAGCCTCCAAAGCTATCAATTGGTATCCAGGAATATCTGAGACCGGGAAACTGGAGAGTGTGTGTCCAGCGAGGAGGAGTAAGGAAACAGATCTCTGAGTCTCTGTTTTTTACGTTTTTTGGTCTTGGATATCCTTTTATTGATCAATGCATTTATTGACCTTTACAGAAAACATGCGGATATCCTTTTATTGATCAATGCAATTATTGACCTTCACAGAAAACATGCATGAAGTGTGCACCTCTGCATGCTCCCCCCAAACATAAGCATGCCATTTTGAAAATTCATACGTCGCGCTGGTGCAACGTTGGGAGCATTTGCTTTGTGAATTCCATGCTTGCCTCTTTGCGCTGCGTCGGCGTAAATTAATTGAGTTTTGTTTCTATTATGCAGAATATAAACTTACGCCCCTATTTTAAACCTTAGAATAATACTATCCTGAGGAGCCGAATGAACTCTATTCATTGGGCTCCTGATTTACGTAGAGAACATAACTTTGCATAATACAGTTTAGCAGCTTCACTGTAGATTCGCCTTTGTACTCTTTTACAAGTTAGGAGCAGCATGAACATTGCCATTAGTTAATGATGTAATTGACATGTCTTTCTCCAGGGTGTGAGATGAAGCATCCATTCTAGAAGCCACAGGCAGTCAGGTCCCATAACTAAGCCTTTCATCGTGTCATCTTTTTAATACGTCACTGAGAGGATCACATGAAGCCTAAAACAGACCAATTCACAAGTCTCATTCATTCCATGACGGTTATGCCAACCGTGGCAAGGAATCAAAAAAAGATTAAAAAGAAGAGGATTAGAGAGGAAAATGGTCAATCAGACACAGTTGCTTATAGGACCTATTATTTAATGGTCAGAACACAGCTTTGTTCCATTGTATTTATCTATTATAGAGTGCCTGTTGGGTGTTATTTTGTATTTGATGTATTTTATTAGATTTCCCTGGATCGTACCCACAGCAAAAGATTATTTATGATCAGCAGAGTTCTGGCTGTGACTGAAAAGAAGCTTTGGTCAAAAAAAATATGCGCCCAAAGTTTTCTGATGTTAGTACTTTAACCACTAGCCTACTGTGCACCTACACCCCCTTCCTGCCCAGAATTTTTTTTTTAGCTTTGGCCACTGCGTTGCTTTAACTGACAATTGCGCGGTCGTGCGATGTGGCTCCCAAACAAAATTGTTGTCCTTTTTTCCCCCACAAATAGAGCTTTCTTTTGGTGGTATTTGATCGCCCATGCGGTTTTTATTTTTTGTGCTATAAACAAAAAAAGAGCGACAATTTTGAAAAAAGACACAATATTTTTTGTTTTTTGCTATAATAAATATCACATTTAAAAAAAAAAAAAAATATCTCAGTTTAGGCCGATATGTATTCTTCTTCTTCTTCTGAATGAATGAAAAACGTATATAGCGCGGCACATGCAAACTGAATCGCCTCTGGGCGCTAGTTGTTCCTGTCTCCTTTGGTATTAAAAGAGATGAGTCTTGATCTTTCTCCTGAATGCTAGGTGGTTCTCCTCCAACCGAATGCTGGTTGGTAAAGCGTTCCATAGTCTGGGACCTTGGACCGCAAATCTTCTATCTCCTTTGGACCTGTAGTTGGCTTTCAGTATCTGGAGCAGGTTTTGATTGGTGGATCACAGAACGCGATTGGGATTATGAGCTTTTATTTTTTCGCACAAATAATGGGGAGCATTCCCATGTATACATCTATGAGTTAGACAGAGTGCTTTAAAAGTGATTCTGTCTTTTACTGGTAACCAGTGAAGGGTTCTCAGTGAAGGTGAGATTGATTCCCAAGGTTTTTTCCCAGTCACAAGTCTAGCGGCCGTGTTTTGAACGACTTGTAGATAAGCGATTTGGTACTTTGGGAGTCCGAGGTAAAGGGCATTAGCATAGTCCAGTCTGGAGTTTACAATTGTTCCCACCACGACCTCTATGTCTTCTTTGGGAATAAAAGGAATAAGTCTGCGTAGTAGGCGCAGCAGATGGTGAGATCCGCTGACTACTGACCCTATTTGTGCGTCCATTGTCATGTAGGAGTCGAAGATGACCCCAAGACTTTTGACTTTGGCGCTAGGGGTGATGATTTTGCCCAGAATGGGCGGGGGGGTCCATGTTGTTGCAGGTTGATTCCTACGCTTGGCGTGAAACAGGAGAAGTTCTGTTTTCGCTCCGTTGAGTTTAAGATAACTCTTTGTCATCCAGTCCTCTATCAAAGAGAGGCATGTCTCTAGATCGAGATGGTGATCCTTTTTATTGCAAATGCGAAAATATAGTTGTGTGTCATCTGCATATGAGTGATAGAGCAGTTTTTGGCTGCTGATGATGTCAAAAAGAGGACGAAGATAGATGTTGAATAACACCGGCGACAGAGGGGATCCTTGAGGGACTCTGCACGATAATGTGCATTTCTCAGAAGTGAAAGGTCCTAACTTCACTATTTGAGATCGGTTTTCCAAATAAGAGGAGAACCAAGATAAATCGCCTTCTGCGACTTTGGCTACTTCCGCTAGCCTAGTCAATAGAAGCTTATGGTCTACTGTGTCGAAGGCTGCGCTTAGGTCCAACAGAACCAGGAGACAAGATTCTCCTTCGTCTGCGGCCTCGAGAACGTCGTCCCATATCTTGATCAGTGCTGTTTCCGTCCCATGTCCGGCCCGGAATCCCGATTGAAATGAATCAAGTAGGTTGTGGGTATCTAGATGCTGTTGCAGCTGTTGTACCACTACTTTCTCCATGACATTGGAGAGAGCGTTTAGGCCTGTTATGGGACAGCGGTGGAGTGGATCCTTAGGGTCCAGGGTGGGTTTCTTCAAGATGGGTCTAATTATGCCCTCCTACAACTTAGAGGGCACTATGCCCTCACTGAAAGACTGGTAATAAGCTGCGTGATAGGAGGTGCCAGGATGTCAGCACATTCCTTTAGCAGTTTGGTGGGGATGATATCATTCGGCGCAGTGCTGTTACGCAGAGTACCGATGATATTTTTTGTGGCATCGATAGAGATCGGTTCCAGCTTGAACTTACCTGGTTGTGGTGAATTACTGCAGGTGTTATGTAAATAATTACGGGGGGGGGCTACGGGGGGAATTGTTTTGCTGAATGCTTTGCCGGAACCCCTTAATTTTATTAATGAAGTAATCCGATAATTCATTGCAAAATTCTTGAGTGTCCGAATTGGGGTCTTCAAGACATCCTGGATTCATGGTCTGAGTGACCAGCTTGAAGAGTTCGTGGGGGCGGTTGAGGGCGCTGTTGATAGCCTCAGAATTTTTTTTCTTGGCTTTGTGGTATTTTCTTGTACTTGCTTTGTAGATGGAAAGGTTTTCATCTGAAGAGCGGTAGTATTGCGGCAAATCGCCTCAGATCCCAAATGGTCTCTGCCGAGTATTGCAGTTTAACCATATTCGCCAAACACCGGGGGGGGGGGGGTGGAGGATTATCAAGGATTAACTGAATCCTCTATCCTGGGTTGGTCCAGAGGAAGGCAAAAAAACCCTGACCGTGCTATGCCAATATGCAGTGGCAGGGAAAAAAATTCCTTCCTGACCCCTAGAGAGGCGATCGGGCGAACCCTGGATCAAGTAGTAATGGTGTGAGAATGGGGGGAGTGGGGCTGGGTGTAGCAAGATGGCTACCGATCAGGTAGCAGGATCCAGGCTGGTGAACTCCCAGCCTGGGTGGATCAGTGCTACAGTGGGGGCCTGGATCGATGGACAGGGGGTGGAAGGTAACTTTCCAGAGGTATGAGGGGGTTTCTGGGCCGATTTAGGCGTTTTTGTGACCGTTGCAGGGGGTGAGAAGCGGCGCGCCACTAGGCCGCGGTTGAAGCCCCGGTCTTTCCTAGATCGCGGCTGCCGCGATTGATCACAGGCCGGCGCGGAGGTGAGGAAAAAAAGCCAGAAACGACGGGAATTGTGGCAGGTATGTGGCAGATGGGCGGCTTGAGTGGAGGTGGTAGTGTGGGGGGTATAGGAAGGGAAGTATGGAGAGGGGGAGGGCCAAGGCTTTGAGTGAGCTGCAGCGGCTAGTCCTGAGAAGGACGGCCGCCTGCAACCTCAGTGAATGGCTTACCTGCTGGTTCCCCTGGAGAAGGGGTGAAGGAGGAAGCCTGGGGAGCCAGGTGGTTGGAGCTGGAGCTGGAGCAGGAGCGGGGGAGCTGGTAAAATCCCTACCTATCCAGGAGATATGGGCCACACGTCCTACTCCTAGGAAACGTGCGCCTTTAGCTGCTATCTCCTGGTTCTAGCCCTAGGAGAGAGAGAGAGCTGACACATCCAGCAGTAGACACCTGAACGTGAAAAACAGCACAGAGAGGGGGAGAGAGCACGTCCTGCACGTCTTGCTGCAAGCAGAGTCTGTCTACATATTTTTGCTAAACAAAAATAAAAAATAAAAAATAAAATCGCAATAACCGTATAGTGACTGGTTTGCGCAAAAGTTATATTGCCTACAAAATAGGGGACATAATTAAGATTTATTTATTTATTTATTTTTTACTAGAAATGGCGGCGATCTGCGATTTTTTTCGGGACTGGGACATTATAGCGGACACATCGGACACTTTTGACACATTTTTGGGACCATTTACATTTATACAGTGAACAATGCTATAAATATGCATTGATTACTGTATAAATGTAACTGGCAGGGAAGGGGTTAACCACTGGGGGGCGGGGAAGGGGTTAAATGTGTATCCTAGGTGTGTTCTAACTGTAGGGGGAGGGGGGGTGACTGGGAGAGGTGACCGATTGTGTCCCTATGTACAAGGGACACAATCGGTCTCCTTTCTCCCTGACAGGGACGTGGAGCTCTGTGTTTACACACAGAGCTCCACGTCCCAGCTCAATTGTAGGCAATCGCGTGTGCCCGGCGGCCATCATTCTAAGTGACGCGACAGGTGCGCGCGCGCGCCCCTAGCTGCTTAAAGTGACAGGACTACATATGACGTCCTGTCAGGAACATAGGGTATCCCGCCCGCCGTCATTTGACGGCGGGCGGGTATCAAGTGGTTAAAGGGGTTATAAAGGTAGAATTTTTTTCTCATAAATAACTTACTTTACCTTGGTGAAGTCCTCCTTCACTTACCTCATCCTTCGATTTTGCTTTTAAATGTCCTTATTTCTTCTGAGAAATCCTCACTTCCGGTTCTTCTGTCTGTAACTCTACACAGTAATGCAAGACTTTCTCCCTGGTGTGGAGTGTCATTCTCATCCCCTTCCTTGGACTACAGGAGAGTCAGAACGCTCTCTATGTTGCAGATAGAGAAAGGAGGTGTGTGTTAGTGGGCGTCCTGACTCTCCCGTAGTCCAAAGGAGGGGGCGAGTACGACACTCCACACCAGGGAAAAAAGCCTTGCACTACTGTGTGGAGTTACAGACAGAAGAACAGGAAGTGAGGATTTCTCAGAAGAAATAAGGACATTTAAAAGCAAAATCGAAGGATGAGGTAAGTGAAGGAGGATTATTTAGGAAAAAAATTGTACCTTTACAACCCCTTTAAACCTATATAAACTCAATCAAATCAAAGCAATGCTGTAACGTAATGCACATTTTTTATGCACCAAAAACATCTTGACCATTTTGAGAGATTTTTCTTCTAATATCATTATGCTCAGTGTAGTGTGTTCACCTCTGGTATCTGTTAGGCTGCATTCACACCCAAACGTAGCGTTTACAGGAAGAAAGTCGTGATTTTTTTACTGCGATTTTGCCGCATTTTTGCCACATTTTTGTACAGGTTAAATGGTCACCAATGTAAAAAGAAGAAAAATGCCCGAATTGAGGTACAAAAAAAGCATCAATACTTTTTGAGCTTCAGGTGTTTGGCTACTGGCGTTTTGGAGTGGAAATGTGAACCATTTCCATAGAGAATAATTGAATTTTTCCCTTCCAGTGTTTTGTAGATACAGGCTTTAACCCCCCTGGAGGTATCCCCGAGCGTGACTTGGGGAGTTTTTTTTTTGCTAAGATCGGTATCTCAGAGTCATGCTCGGGGTAGCTATGCAGAGCCTGCAGCACGCGCTGGCTTACCTTGTTCCTGGATCCAGCGATGCATCCACGCTGTGTGAGCGAGCGGGTGCTCGCTCGATTCACACAGTGTCCTCGTGTGCCTTCGATCTCTGTTCCCTGCGACGTTACGACGCACGGGAGCGGAGAACGGCGCCAAATTCAAAAACGTAAACTAACACATTACATACGGTATACTGTAATCTTATAGATTACAGTACTGTATGTAAAAAATACACACACCCCTTGTCCCTAGTGGTCTGTCCAGTGCCCTACATGTTCTTTTACATAAATAAAAGTGTTCTTTCTCCCTGCAAACTGTAGATTGCCCATAGCAACCAAAAGTGTCCCTTTATGTCAAAAATGGTTTTAGATCAGCTAGAAAACAGCGATAATAAATTATAATCACTTGCAGAATTTAGCGATAGCGATTTGTGGGGAAATTCGTCATAAAAAAAATAAAATAATGACAGCGACAATTCTGCAACTGAGCAAATTTCAGTGTTTTTGAGTTAATTACATTATTGAATATTTTTTATTATAATTACATTATTATTTGTTATAATTATTTATAGTTATTTATTGTATAAAAAATTATGATTTTGTTTTTCAAACTTTATCATACCCGGGATGTCTTGTTTGGACAGATTTAAGCAAGTTATTCCTACGAATTGCAGGCCTACAGTATAAAACGCCCAATTTCCATGCAAAAAATTGTACCGCTTTTGGTACGTAATTTCAGACAGAATCATACCGCCAGGGAGTTTAAGCTACAAAACGCTCAGGTGTGAATGGGGCCTTAGTGCTGATGCCGCGTACACACGGTCGTTTTTTGCGATGAAAAAAAAAACGACGTTTTCTGTGAAGTAAAAACGACGTTTTTGAAACGTCACTTTTCAAAGACAATTTTGCATACACACCATCGTTTTTTCACAAAAAGCAAGGTTACGTTCACCACTCTTTTCCATTGAAGCTCGCTTCATAACTAGCTTCTGGGCATGCGCGGGTTGAAAAACGTCGTTTTGAACGTTTTTGCTACACACGGTGACTTTTTGTGAAACAAAAAACGACGTTTTGAAAAACGACACAAAAAATTCAACGACACAAAAAAACGTCGTTTTTTACTTCACAGAAAACGTCGTTTTTTTTCATCGCAAAAAACGACCGTGTGTACGCGGCATTATGCTGACCCACTGGCTTCAATACTCTCTGAATCAATTGCTTGGTACAAGCCTACTGAGAAAGTTATAGAAAAGTAGAAGCTGCAATAGGCATACTTGTTCTAGGTCAGTGACTAAAAGCATTGAACAAAAGCTTCAATACAGCTGCCAGGAGACTAGTATTTGTGGAAGGATATATAGGCATCGGCAGTCTCTGTTTCATTCTTTGCAGGTTTCCCTCTCTTAAAGTGGTTGTAACTGTAATGCCCCGTACACACGATCGTTTTTCTAGTCGGAAAAAAGTTGAATGGTTTTTCCAACAGAATTCCTCTCAAGCCTGCCTTGCATATACATGGTCACACAAAAGTTTGGTGAACTTTTGACTGCCAAGAACGCTGTGATGAGCCAAGAAAATGACTTTCGATGCTTCTGAGCATTGTTTCCGAGCATGGGTAGGAATTTTGTGTGGTGGGATTTGTACACACAATTGGAAATTCCGATCAGTTTTTTTCCTGACGGGAAAAAAAGAGATCCTGCTCTCTATATTTTTCCAGCAGTTTTTCTGTTCGAAAAAGTCTGATGGAGCATACACATGGTCAAGGTTCCCGACCACAAGCTCCCATCAGACTTTTTCCAACAGGAAAACTGATTGTGTGTAACTCATGACAAAATAATTTTTATACACAAAAATGGATGCCTGTATGAATTGTGTGATTGTTTTTAAAGTAATTCTAAGGGCAGAAGGTTTTTCTATAATAATAAATGTGCAGAGAACAGAAGTGTAAAAAATACTTACACATGTGACACAATCAACTTTCACATAGAAGAGATCTTATTTACCTCTACTTTCCTTATTACTCATATTGTGGTATTTCTTTATGAATTTGTTGCAACAAATGAGCACATAGGAAACATATTGCCGCGTACACACGATCATTTTTTGTGATGAAAAAAAACGACGTTTTCTGTGAAGTAAAAAACGACGTTTTTGAAACGTCACTTTTCAAAGACGATGTTGCATACACACCATCGTTTTTTCACAAAAAGCGAGGTAACGTTCACCACTCCTTTCCATTGAAGCTCGCTTCATAACTAGCTTCTGGGCATGCGCGGGTTGAAAAACGTCGTTTTAAACAACGTTTTTGCTACACACGGTGACTTTTTGTGAAACAAAAAACGACGTTTTGAAAAACGACACAAAAAATTCAAGCATGTTGGAATTTTTTTTTGGTCGTTTTTTTTAGACAAAAAACTACGTTTTGCCCACACACGATCAATTTAAATGACGTTTTAAAAAACAACGTTTTTTTTCATTGCAAAAAACGACAGTGTGTACGCGGCATAAGACTTTGTCGCATGTGTCTGTGCTAACAATGAAAATGATGCTGGGTTTTCATGAATTTGGCGCAGACTAACTACAGTGCCTTGAAAGAGTATTCATACCCTTTGAAGTTTTCCACATTTTGTGATGTTACAACCAAAAACGTAAATGTATTTTATTGGGATTTTATGTGATTTTATGGTACTAACACAAAGTGGCACATAATTGTAAAGAGAATAGAACATAATAAATGGTTTTCAAAATGTTTTACAAATAAATATGTGGAAAGTGTGCATTTGTATTCAGCCCCCCTGAGTTAATATTTTGTAGAACCGCCTTTCCTTGCAATTACAGCTGTAATGCCCCGTACACACGACCGTTTTTAATGGTCTAGAAAAAAATAATTTTTTTTCAACCCGATTGTTAAGCAGGTCTTGCCTACACACGATCGTGAAAAAAAAAATGCTCTAGCAAAGCGTAGTGACGTACAACACGTACGACGGAACTATAAAGGGGAGCTACCATTCGGATGGCGCCACCCTTGGGGCTGCTTTTGCTAATTTTGTGTTAGTAACATTTTGGTGAGAGACGATTCGCGCTTTTCAGTCTGTTACGAACGATAGTTTTACCAGAACGATCGCTCCCGTCTCAAACTCGTGTTTTTTTCACGTCGTTAAAGCCCACACACCATTTTTTTACAACGTTAAAAACGACAACGTTAACAACATAAATTGTTCTAAATTTTTCATGGCCATTTTCTACGTCGTGAAAAATGCTCTGGAGCACACACACGATTGTTGAAAAACGGTTGTGTGTACGCGGCATAAGTCTTTTTGGCAATGTTTTTGGTAATGTTATGTGTGTACTAGTATTTCTAATATTATTACAGTAGAAACATATCATTTCTGTTGTAAAAATCATATGAAGAACCTCATGTTGTCAACTTTTCGCTGTCACTACACCACTGCCACCACCACATCATCATTGTCCTTATGCCGCGTACACATGATCACTTTTTGTGATGAAAAAAACGTCATTTAAAATCACCGTGTGTGGGCAAAACTTTGTTTTATGTCTTCAAAAAAACTACCAAAAAAACATGCTTGAATTTTTTGTGTCGTTTTTTAAAACGTCATTTTTTGTGTCATAAAAAGTGATGGTGTGTGGGCAAAACGATGTTGAAAACGAAGTTTTTAAAGCCGCGCATGCTCAGAGGCAAGTTATGAGAACAGAGTTTCAATGGAACAGCTTCAATGGAACAGAGTGCCGTCGAATGTGGTGCACGTCACCACGCTTTGCTAGAGCATTTTGGTAAAACGATGGTGTGTATGCAACGTTGTTTTGGAAAATGAAGTTTGAAAAACGTTGTTTTGTTTGATCACTTGAAACGTCGTTTTTTTTCATCACAAAAAGTGATCGTGTGTACGCGGCATTAGACATGTTACCAGCAGCAGCAGAAAATAATGCCTCATTTAGGCTTGAATGCATTTTCTAACTTGTGGTCATACATTGTGGAATCAATATGTTTAAGCATTTCCTGGGTAATTCTTTTTGGACCACTCTGCTAACAGTATTCCTTCCAACATTGCAGTGGAAAGTTTGTTTCTAAGACCAGTTTTCATTAACTTCACATATGAAAACACACATTTTACCTCAGCTGTACCATCGGGAAGGGAAAGCATTGTTTTTGTAAATTTACCCAGATGTGGGAATTTAGGTACTTTCAGATTGCCCCGAAGAATACAGCTTTGTCCTACCATGTGGCAATACGAATCGTATGTGTGAGTCTGAGCAACATCAGTGAAATCTGTCACTTGGTATTCATTAAATTCAGTATGCATTCTGTCAAACTCAGATGGAGGAACAATTTGTGGAAAATGCTTTGCTAGTTAAATTTTGTCCAAAAAATTAACCTGTTTGAATGTTTTGGTAAAGCCAACTGCTGAATGATTCTGTCTCCAACGGGCATGCGTTTTTTAATGGCAGTTACAGTGTCTTGAAAAAATATTTATACCCCTTGAAATTTTCCACATTTACTCATGTTACAAACTAGGGTTGTCCCGATACCGATACCAGTATCGGTATCGGGACCGATTCCGAGTATTTGCGGGAGTACTTGTACTCCCGCAAATACCCCCAATACCTAAATAGAATACTTCCCCCCCCCGCCGCTCGCCGCACGCTGCCCACCGCTCGCCGCCCGCCGCCGACTGCCACTAATCCCCGTGCAACACAGCGGGCATTGAAAGTTTTTCGTTGGTAAACTTGTAATACCCGCGGCGCCATGTATAGACACGCGATTGGACGGATCCGTCCAATCGCGAGCAAGGGGGGAGTGTCTATACACGGCGCCGCGGGTATTACAAGTTTACCAATGAAAACTTGTAATGCCCGCTGTGTTGCACGGGGATTAACCCGGCAGCAGCGGCGGCGGAGGTATGGGGGACATGACATGGCTGCAATATGGGGCACAGGACATGGATGCATATGTGGGGGACATGACATGGCTGCATATGTGGGGGACATGACATGGATGCATATGTGGGGGACATGACATGGATGCATATGTGGGGTACATGACATGGCTGCATATGTGGGGGACATGACATGGATGCATATGTGGGGGACATGACATGGATGCATATGTGGGGGACATGACATGGCTGCATATGTGAGGGGACATGACATGGCTGCATATGTGGGGGGACATGACATGGCTGCATATGTGGGGGACAGGACATGGCTGCAATATGTGGGGAACATGACATGGCTGCATATGTGGGGAACATGACATGGCTGCATATGTGGGGGACATGACATGGCTGCATATGTGGGGAACATGACATGGCTGCATATGTGGGGGACATGACATGGCTGCAAAATGTGGGGGACATGACATGGCTGCAATATGTGGGGGACATGACATGGCTGCATATGTGGGGGACATACATGGCTGCAATATGTGGGGGACATGACATGGCTGCAATATGTGGGGGACATGACATGGCTGCAATATGTGGGGGGGACATACATGGCTGCAATATGTGGGGGACATACATGGCTGCAATATGTGGGGGACATGGCTGCATTTGGGGACACGTTTAAAAAAATTATCGGTATTCGGTATCGGCGACTACTTGAAAAAAAGTATCGGTACTTGTACTTGGTCCTAAAAAAGTGGTATCGGGACAACCCTATTACAAACATAAATGTATTTTATTGGGATTTTATGGATAGACCAATACAAAGTGGTCAATAATTGTGAAGTGGAAGGAAAATGATAAATGGTTTTCAATGTTTTTTCAAATAAATGTCCATTCTTTTGCAAAAGAGCTCAAGCTCTGTCAGATTGGATGGACAGTGTCTGTGAACAGCAATTTTCAAGTCTTGCCACAGATTCTCAATTGGATTTAGGTCTGGACCTTGACTGGGCCATGCTAACACACAAATATGCTTTGATTTAAAACCATTTAAACCAGGGGTGGCTGTAAGGATTAAATACTGACCACCTTGATTCGATGACCCCTCGGTACCGGGAGAATGAATTTAACCCTGCAGTAACGACACACACGATGATAGGTTAAACTCACTCTGCTTTATTCTGTTCCAGCAGCTCTCTTTTATAGGGGTAGAGTTGTACAAAAATATACATGTAAGCTGATTGGACGATTATTGCTGCAAAGATGAACTTCTCTTATTAGGCACTGCTAGCTGTAAAAGGATATTACTGTACATAGGTCAAGTGTGACTTAGAACATATGAGTTGGCTGTGTGATACTTGATCTCTGCAGGGATATATATATACATCCAAAGATATATTTTCCTTCAGTCAGCTCTGTGACATTTGTTAATGCAAAAGACACTCACATACAGTATGAGGCTTTTTGATACATTCATTATCCTTCAATCCCCTCTTAGAACCACAAAATCCATCAGATTATATGGTTCTCCTTTTCTTTTAGATTTTCTCTATATTTGGCTAAATATTTCTGATAATGACTGGGCGTGGAATTCCTTCTTCTATCATAATACATACTCGGATAAATCCTATTTGCTGCAACAGGATCAGGCGTTCGGGATGTCTTGGAAATTATGCACACAATAAGCTTATAACAAGCATATAGGAACAAAACAAAAAGAATAATCATAATAACGGTTATGGCAGCCATGTCAGTATTCCTAATCCAGAATCTATGTTTGCAAAAGGGTCCCATGTTTTAGCAATATTTCTAGCTTCCTCTTGTGTCTGTCATGTGTATTATCTTGTTGTTGAGTGTTGGATGCTCCACAAATACTTTTTATGTGTCCCAAATCTTCAGGATGATAAATACAGTTAGTTGTGATCCAGACTAGGGAAAAGATTGAAACCGAAACCAGTCCTATCAGTAGCCACAGTTTGCCAGAGTTCGGTGATAGCAGGATCGTCATGGTCTTCTGGGTCAGGGCTGTCTTCCTCTGTTAATATCCTAGGTTCAGACTGTTGGAGGTCAGGACTTTCTGTCCCCGTTATTACCTCTTGCAGGTCCTGATGGAAGTCAGGGTTATCTACCCTCGTTAGTACTTCTTGTAGGGGGTCAGGGCTGTCTGCCCTCGTTAATACCCCTTTGTGTCGTCTGGGTACCAATTTCACTCGAGTAGCGTGGATCCAGGTCGGACTTTCTTCAGTCAAAACGGCAGTGCGGGTCACGGCTACCACGGTGGTTTCTGGTCCATAAGCAAAATCCTTGGCCTTTTTGTCCTTGGACAACCTTCTTATCACCACAGCGTCTCCTGGTCTGAAGGGGTGGGTGTTGTCCTGAGGGAGAGAAGGAGACTTACAGATAATATTTTGCTCTATTTCATCTAGTTTTGTTATAAGTGACCTGACATAATGATCCTGAATCTGCTCTAAATCTCCTTCTTGTAGAGTGAGGGGTTTCTTGGCCCAAGGTGTGGGGAATGGCCTTCCCATTAAAATCTCGAATGGCGAGAATTTTAAAGATTTGTGAGGTGTCATTCTTATTTCTGCTAAAATAATTGGCAGCACCTCCTTCCACTTATGAAAGGTACCTCCTGTGGCTTTTCTCAGTTTATCCTCGAATGTGCGATTAATTTTCTCTACAATTCCTGAACTCTGGGGATGATATGGGACATGGAACTTCCAATTTATTTTGAGGGCTTTTACCAATTCCAGATTTACCTTAGAGGTAAAAGCCGGTCCCTTGTCGCTATTTATTTCAAGTGGACATCCCCACCTGGGAATAATGTGTTGGGTTAAAATTCTGGCAACTGTTTTTGCATCTTCGGCTTTTGTGGGATATATCTCTGGCCATCGTGAGAACATGTCCACTATTACCAGAGCATATTCCTGTTTGCCCTTTTCATGGGGAATGTGGGTGAAATCTATTTGTAAGTGAGTAAACGGGGTTGTTGGGTATTTTAGATGTTGATGAGTTGCTTTGTTCGGGTTATTCGGGTTGTTTCGAAGACAGGTGATGCATCACTGCACAAATCCTTTTACTAACTGTGCTAGGTCAGTGATATAAAAATCTTGTTTCAGTAACGTAATTGTGTTTGCTATACTGTTGTGTCCTACCCCGTGGTATTGGGCTATAAACACTGGTGCACTGGCCTGTGGTATACATGGTTTCCCCTCTTTGCAAATTAGTCCACTCTTTGGACTCTTTTGCAATACTGGGTAACACCAGTCATTAAGATCTGCCTGGCTGGCAGAGAACTGTAATTCAACAAACAGTTGTGTTTCATCTAAAGAGGGAGGTTTCAAAATGGGCAGTTGCAGAGTAGCTAGTTGTTGTAGTGCAGCTTCTTTCGCTACCTTGTCAGCTAGTGCATTTCCTCTTGAAATTGGGTCCCCTCCCCCTGTGTGAGCTCGACAATGTAAAATAGCTATCTCTGAAGGAAGGTGGACCGCTGAAAGTAAGTCATTTATTAATTGTGAGTGGGAGATGCGTTTTCCATCTGCACCCACAAATCCTCGTCTTGCCCAGATGACTCCGTGGTCATGTACCACCCCGAAGGCATAATATTTGGAGTCAGTATAGATCGTTACTGGTTGGTCCTTGAACAACTCACAGGCCCTTGTTAAGGCTATTAGTTCAGCTGCTTGGGCAGATTGGTAGGGGATAGGTTTAGCTTCGTGAACTATGTCTGGTAGGCTGACAATAGCATAACCTGCATTATATGTGTTGTCGTTTGGCCTTGTACATGAACCATCTACAAACACAATCTGTGAGTCAGGTATGGGTGTAGTAGCCATGTCTAGTCTGGGTGAAGTCTCGGTGGAAACTGTGGCTATGCAGTCATGGTCAAGTGGAATATTATCTGATTCTCCTTTTAACCCTAGTAGGGCATTGAGAATAGTTGCGGGACCTGAATTTGGAGCACAATACTTGATTGAAAGGGAAGGGTTTCCTAAAAGGGTGACTTCGTAGCCGCTCAGGCGTTGGGCAGACATATGTTGAGTGTGCACTCCTTTAAGGAGATGGATCACATGGTGAGTTGTGTACAGTACAGTAGGGTGTCCTAGAGTAAAAGTAACAGCCATTTCAACCATCATTGCACAGGCTGCCAATGCCCTTAGACAGGCCGGCATGCCCTGAACAGACACCGGCATTACCTTTGAGAAAAAAACTACAGGTCTAAATTTGCCTCCGTGTTCTTGTGTCAGAACCCCCGCCATGGTTTTACAATTGTCCCTTGCATATAGCTGGAATGGCTTTACATAATCAGGGAGGCCCAAAGCGGGACTACATGTCATGGCTAATTTTAACATTTCAAAAGCTTTAGACATTTCTTGTGACCATACAACCTCTCTGGGCTTATCTGACAGTGTGCTTTGTCTCAGAATATTGTCATAATAGGAACAATCCGGTATCCACTGTCTACAGTAATTTATCATACCCAGAAAGGATAACATTTCCTTCTGAGTGGTTGGGTTGACCAGGCCCAAGACAGATCGGATACGGCTAGGACTGATTTTCCTCTCTCCTTGGCTGAGAACAAAGCCTAAATATTCAACCTGTTTTGAACACCATTGTAATTTCTTGGATGACACTTTGTGTCCACATTTATGTAACCATTTTAACAGTGATAAACCATCTTCCCTGCAGGCCTCCTCTGATGGACTACAAATGATGAGATCATCTTCATATTGTAGCAGGACAGAACCTTGGGGGGGGTGCCATGGTTTTAATGTGGCTTGGAGGACTATGCTGTACACAACAGGTGAATCAGCATATCCCTGGGGCATACGGCACCAGGTTAACTGTTGACCATCAAAGGTAAATGCAAAAATAGGTCGGGTGTCTTTGTGATCAGGTATGCTAAAAAATGCGTTTTTTAAATCAATTACAGAAAAATATTCAGCGTGTGCCGGAATGGAGGAAAGAAGCGTGGTGACGTCTGGTACTATTGGGGCTAGGGGCACAATTAAGTTATTTATTGCCCGTAGGTCTTGCACAAATCTAGTTGTTCCATCTGCTTTGGATATAGGGTTTATTGGAGTGCAGTATGGTGAATCTGGGCTGTGTGTCTGTTTTTGGTCGGTCTGTCACGATCTGAGTGTCATTTGGTACCCTTCGATCAGGCATGGGTCAGTTTCTGGCCCAGTGGCCAATACGGCCGAATTATAGCACGGTCTGCCTTGTAGCTCTCTATTGCCTTGTTCCCTGGTAATATTATTTTGAGGGAAAGATTGTCCTCTAGGTGGCCGTCTTCCTCTATTTGGTCTGTAGCCTTTAGTTCTGTCTCCCTGATAATTGTGTGTTGAGACAGCGGGTTTCTTTATTTCAAAAACCCCCTCTTATCTTGTGACTAATTTATATTTTGTAAAAGTAATATTTTTACCATATTATTGTATTTTTCTTTACTATACTTTACTTATAATTGCTTTAATTTTGCAAAATAACATTAATTTAGGTTGGATTTTCCTAAATATTCTATTTTGTAAGACACTTAATTATGTTAAAGTACATTATTTTTCTGCCTTAATGTATTTATACTTCAACTACCTTTCTTTTTAACATCCAGCTGTCACTAGGCAAAGCTTAATCAAAGCCTTGTATCTTGACACCTCATCTCCTTAAAATAACACCTTTTAATTTTTCAAAAAAAATGGTGCAAAACCCACATGTTTTTTCAAAACAATTACTTTAGTTAGTAATACCTTTTTAAATATATTTTTCAGATCCATGAACCTTTATTTCAGATTTCTGAAAAAAGATTTAAACACTAACATGTGTTCTGATCCATAGAAGTGAAAAAACTGTCATGGCATGACTGACCATCTGCTTCTCTGTTAATAGTACATTCTTTTACATGTCACACTCCCAGAGAATGATCTGTCACTGTCAGTCTTAGCTACCATGCTACCATTCACTATACAATTTGTTAACCCATCTAAAAATTATTTAGTGGACAATCTCGTGAAACTCAGATTGATTCCTGCGCATGAACCGACCTGCGTTTCCCCGAGAAAATTACTCCAAGCAACCTCCTAGTCCTTAATTTATTACTCAATTAAAAACTTTTAACAATATTTTTTTTCTACAATATTTGCTCATTTTAGATTGAACAAAACTTTAGTATTTTAATATTTTTCCTAGGAAAACCTTAAGGAAATTAGAAAAATCTACTACTTTTAATTTAATAACCAAAACCAAGTTTGGAATCTATTGTAAAAATTGCTCAATCCTTATTTCCTGCAACCAAATCTGTAGGATTTTTGTTAAATTCTAAGACCTTGTTGTTTTCCATTAACTGAATTTTATACAGTTATTACATAATCTTAATCAATAGTTTTTCCTTTAAACTTCTGTTCTTGTTTGTGCTTTGAATGACATGTAATAACACATTTCTGTTGTTTAGGGCTTAAATATTCCCAAACATTTACATGCAGCATTAAACTTATTTTCCTTATTAAAGAACTTCTTTACAGGTTTTTATATTTTGTTTTGTATACTTTTTTTATTTTATTTTTATTATTATTTTTATTTAAAAAAAACATTTTTTGACATTTGGTGGGGGGTAGGAGGTAATTTTACTATGTTTGGTCCCCATTGGTTTAAACAACGGAGTTCATCAGTGGGATAAACACACCCTAATCTGTGACTGATTGTAGTATCAACACAATCAAAATCGTCGTGCCAATCACACTGGAAGCACGACCCCACTTTGCTTGGATTATATATGGTACAAATCTTATTGGGAATTCTAACTATTGCCTGGATAATACAATTTGCATAAGTATTTTTGCAAAATATAAGTAACTCGTAGTTCTTTATCTATACATAACTAGCAGGTCATTTGTTACACAATATCGTAGAATATTGGTTTTGATTATATTTTCACAATTTGTCGGTAAGTTAGCCCGAGTTTACTACAATTTATAGCTTCGTGGACATTTACCCTAAATAAACTGTCTTACACTCGGGACAGGTGGAAATAACTTGTTTGCCTAAGGTTCTTAGGAGGGGTAACTGAAACTAATTTAGCTGATTTTAGATCCCAATTAGAAATATCAAAACTCAAACAATTTCTACAACATTGTTAAGTCATTAGATACACAGACGACTGACTTGGTATCACTTGCGTTCGTCTGACACGGGTCAACAGCTTTCGCCTAGCCGTGGAGACGGGGCGTCTTATACCTTGTCACAAACGTCTAACGTGGTTTTTTTGGTCTAGCTCACCTTCTAGACTCTTGTTCCACACAAACAAATAATGCTTATACTCTAAAAATGTTATCTTATACTTTAAAAGCAGCAATAATATGAGCGATCGAATCAAGGTGTCTTAAATCTCCCAGAGATTCACTAGATATCCCCGATATCATAAAATTATGGCGCCAACCACCCTTACATATGTCCCTGACATAAACTTAAGTCAGTCCCTGACTGACAAGACTATGGGATATAGGATTTGATCCGAGCCCTCCAGCCGCACAACAAAGGCTGCAGCAGATAGAGGGAGATCACCTAAATCCCGGACGAGCCCCCAAAATTGTAAGGATTAAATACTGACCACCTTGATTCGATGACCCCTCGGTACCGGAGAATGAATTTAACCCTGCAGTAACGACACACACGATGATAGGTTAAACTCACTCTGCTTTATTCTGTTCCAGCAGCTCTCTTTTATAGGGGTAGAGTTGTACAAAAATATACATGTAAGCTGATTGGACGATTATTGCTGCAAAGATGAACTTCTCTTATTAGGCACTGCTAGCTGTAAAAGGATATTACTGTACATAGGTCAAGTGTGACTTAGAACATATGAGTTGGCTGTGTGATACTTGATCTCTGCAGGGATATATATATACATCCAAAGATATATTTTCCTTCAGTCAGCTCTGTGACATTTGTTAATGCAAAAGACACTCACATACAGTATGAGGCTTTTTGATACATTCATTATCCTTCAGTGGCAAACTCAAATTTATCGGGGGTCGCATCTGCAGTATGGTTACCCTCAAAGGGCCGGTTGTATAGGATTATGCATCTACTCTTTATTATCATAAATAATGACCAGCAGTGGCAGTACATTCATTCGTCTGTGACCATGGCCAGTGAATTAATTTGTCTGTGATCGTGGCAATAAATGTATTAATCAGTGACCATCACCAGTGCAGAACATGTCACATTATGACATCAGTTACTATGACCAGTGGCAGACAGTACATCCCCCTCCCCGCCATGCTGCATATTCAAAAAATCTGAATGGCAGTCACAGTTCATAATCTTTATACACATATCGCATAATTACATCAGTTACTATGACCAGTGGTGGCAGACAGTACACCCCCCCCCCCCTCACAGACTGGCCATTCAGATTTTTTTAAATGCAGCATGGCGGGGGGAGTACTGTCTGCCACCACTGGTCATAGTAACTGATGTAATAATGTGACATGTGTATAAAGATTGTGAACTGTGAGTCACAGTTCATAATCTTCATACACATATCACATCAGTTACTATGATTGACCAGTGGTGGCAGACAGTACATTTACCCCCCTCCCCCGCCATGCTGCATATTAAAAAAATCTGAATGGCAGTCACAGTTCATAATCTTCATACACATATCACATTATTACATCAGTTAATAGACTGCCATTATGATTATTTTAATATGCAGCATGGCGGGGGGAGGGGGGTAAATGTACTGTCTGCCACCACTGGTCAATCATAGTAACTGATGTGATATGTGTATGAAGATTATGAACTGTGAATGCCATTCTGATTTTTTAATATGCAGCATGGCGGGGGGGAGTGGGGGTAAATGTACTGTCTGTTCATAATCTTCATACACATACATATCACATCAGTTACTATGATTGACCAGTGGTAGCAGACAGCACATTTACCCCCCCCCCCCCCCCCCCGCCATGCTGCATATTAAAAAAAAACAGATCCGATCACAGTGTAGTAGTCAGTAGTTTTTGTGTTAACCTACTTTGGCAATGGTGGTGTAACTGGATTTTCTTCCCTCTCGGCAGCGCTGGCTCCGCCTCTTCTTGTAACTTTAACAGCGGGCTCTCTCCTCGGGCTCGTGCTCCTCCCATTCTCCTCCTCCCATCCCCTCCCGCATACGGCCGTGACCCCTGATATACGTCACGCCGCTGGGAGGGGAGCAGGGCCGATCTGTATTGATGGCATTGGCTGCCGCAGCGTGATGGGTGGCTATTGGCTGGCGGCGCCGGGTACTGCAGCGAGGTTAATACTGAATCCTGAATACTGAATCTGAATCACCCACTGACATTCCCATCAGCCGATCGGGAATCCTGATTGCCAGGGTAAGAATCTCGCGCCAAAATAACTAATAAATGTGTATTAACGTGATATAAATTAACCACTACGTGAGCTGCACCCCAAAAATTCAAATGGAAAACAGCAGGGGGCGCTAGAAACTGATTGTTTAAATACAATAGTGAACTATGTATATCCCCATCAAAGGAGATAATCAGAATAAAAGTGCAATACAGTGCAAAGTATAAATACATAAATTGCAATGAGCATAAAAATATTATTAATAAATGTCCAAATAAAAAGTGCAGAAACCAAATCCAAAAGTTATGAAAAAATGTCCATATAGGTGCAAAAGGATTAATAATGTCCTTAAAAATCCTTGTGACTTTGTTCTCTCATATAAGTGAATATAAGTGATCGCAAATGAAGTGTTTCCACCTTCACCAACTAAACACCGACAGTGTAAAACAGGATGGCTCCTTACCGCAAACTATTGACCTTTCTCGTTAGAAAATAGGTCAAATAAAGCGTAGTGTCTCCACGGACAGTAGATAGCCTGGATTCCCTTGGTTGCATGCGTTAAAGGGCAAAGAAACACAGAAAATTGCCGCCATAGCGTGATACCGTTTTATTAAAAGACATAGATTTATACACACAATGCCGAGTGGCTCCTTACTATTTTTGGTGCCCTCCGTCCCGGCACTGAGGCTAATGGCTTTGGATCAATGGATAAGATGCGTCCTCGCTGGGGGAGCACTCGCGTGCGTTCCACTTCCCTTGTGTAGAGAACCAGCTAGACCGGAAGTTGCTGTGCGTGGTCACGTACCGCCTCGACGTACGTTAATAATTCGTCATCAGGAAGCGCACTAGACACACGCACTGGACCAGGTATTATAGGTCTCGGCTATCAGCTGGGATAATTTTGGCCAATCACAGCCTCGGTCCCGTTACCTCTGCAACCAATGCACATCTCGCAATATATTGTACATAGTAGGAACGCTTATATGAATCACATAATATAAACATATAACAATAATCTCACGTTATGATCCTTAATGAAATCCAGATAAATAGATATCAAATACAATATACATTTAAAACGATTTAAAATTTAAAACTTAAAACTGCGAGTCT
Organism: Rana kukunoris; assembly: GCA_029574335.1. Lineage (NCBI taxonomy): Eukaryota > Metazoa > Chordata > Amphibia > Anura > Ranidae > Rana > Rana kukunoris. Next base: position 623,254,145 of record CM056049.1, on the reverse strand, counting down.
GTATTAAAATAATACTGTAGTAATAAAATCAATTTTAATCATTAGTAAGGAAACAATTTAAATCGAGCTCAATGTTGAGACCCTGTGGTCGCATAGTTCTCAACCGATGCAGCCACTGGGTCTCATTTTGGGATACTGCCCTGGTGAGGGGGAGCCAGAAAGAAAAAGGCCCCGAGACAATTAGATGAAGGAATATTTAATTTAGCAGGGGTGGAACTGTCAGAGGCTGAATTAACAGTCCTTTCAAAAGGCCTAAAATTTGCCCCAAATAAAAACATTGATAAGTTCGACCTCTTTTTGGATATTGAAAAGTACGTAAGGAAACTTAATATCAAAAAACATTTTTGCCAACAAACCAGTAATCCGCCTCCACTTATTCCCAATAACTATCAACATAGTGGCCTTAAGAACAACTCTGTTTTCAACCCCAACAAGGGCTCACACCATCATGTTGAGGTGTTTAAAAACATGGTACAGGAAAAAATAAAGGATCTGGAGTTGAAGAAACACAATACTAACAACCAATTGGTGACAGAGGGAATTAAGAAATTAGAACAAAATAAGAATATAGTAATACGTCCGGCAGATAAGGGGGGTGGAGTGGTGGTACTCAAAAAAGAGGATTACTATGAAGAGATTCAACGCCTCCTCAGTGACACCACTACCTACCTACCGCTCCCGGGAGATCCCATGTCTAAACTTAAAATAGAACTCTCAAGTTGGGTCAATGAGGGATTGACTAAAACTATATTGACAGAGAAAGAGGCATTATACCTAGTACCGAAAGTACCACGAACTCCAGTATTTTACATTCTTCCCAAGATACACAAAAATAAGACCAAGCCACCTGGTCGACCCATATTGAGTGGGATCGACTCTTTATTCTCCAGAATAGGAGAATATTTGGAAATATTTTTGCAACCTATGGTCATACTAGGGAAAGCATATTTAAAAGACAGCAAAGAACTTATAAAATCAATAGCTCCTGTTGTTGTCTCAGTGAACACTTGGTTAGTGACAGTAGATGTGGAATCTCTGTATACTAACATTTCACAACAGGATGCAATTACAGCTGTCATGGAGGCTTTTCATGAAAAGTCCACCTTACCAGATGCACAGATTTTGTTTCTGGTAAAAGGCCTCATGCTTGCAATGGGGAACAACTACTTCTGGGCTCAAGGCAATTTTTACAAACAAATTAAAGGGGTCGCCATGGGGGCTCGGTATGCCCCCAGTGTGGCAAATTTGGTTCTTAATAAATGGGAAGAAGAGTCAATTTTTAAAGATAACATGGGATCAGTAGTATACTATAAACGGTATATTGATGATATCATTTTGTTGTGGGAGGGACCCCAGACATCTTTGAACATCTTTTTATCCCAAATGAACGTTAATAATTATGGTCTTAGTTTTACAGCGGAAAGTAGTTTGACTACCATAAATTATTTAGATCTCACGCTTACTAAGGTAAATAACAATATCTGTACCAAAACATTTTTCAAACCCACGGATCGCAATGGCTTTGTGCCCATGAACAGTTGTCACCACCCCAAATGGTTGGGAGCTGTTCCCAAAGGGCAACTAATGCGAATCCGTCGAAACTGCAATGATATTGTTGATTTCGATCAGCAATCGAATTTGCTGATTGACAAGTTCATTGCAAAGGGTTACCCTAAAACCAGGTTGCTAGTGACCAAAGAAGAGGTTAGGAATATGAATAGAGTAACCATGTTGGAATCTAAACCTAAACCTCCTCGCCAGGAGAAACATCCTTTCTGTCCGGCTATCATAGGCAATATAGGCAGGTTGAAAAGATTTTCAAACAATTTTGGCCTATCTTGTTGAAAGACAATGATTTGGCCAAGATTTTACCTCCTAAACCTACCTTCATCTATAGGAGGGCCCCTGGCCTCAGGAATATGATTGCTGGCAATGTGCCGGACCCCCCCGAGCGACCTTTAACCTTTTTAGATGGCTCCGGCTTTCATTACTGCACTCGATGCAGATCCTGTAAAAAAACGAATAGAATAGGTAGAAAAGTTAGCAAGTTTAGCTCTAGTGTAACCAAACAGGAATTTACTATTAAACCACTCATAACATGCCACTCCAGGTATGTAACGTACGTTTTGGAGTGCCCATGTACCTTTCAATATGTAGGTAGAAACCCCGGGAGCTGAAAGTAAGGATCAATGAGCATGTAGCCAATATCATCAGGCTACCCTAGATCACAGTGTTTCCAACCATTTTTGATCTTTTTCACAATAGAGACCCCGAAAACTTAAACTAGATTTTTTGATAGGAACTAGCCACTGGAGAGGTACCAACCTCACCAGGGCAGTATCCCAAAATGAGACCCAGTGGCTGCATCGGTTGAGAACTATGCGACCACAGGGTCTCAACATTGAGCTCGATTTAAATTGTTTCCTTACTAATGATTAAAATTGATTTTATTACTACAGTATTATTTTAATACAGACTCGCAGTTTTAAGTTTTAAATTTTAAATCGTTTTAAATGTATATTGTATTTGATATCTATTTATCTGGATTTCATTAAGGATCATAACGTGAGATTATTGTTATATGTTTATATTATGTGATTCATATAAGCGTTCCTACTATGTACAATATATTGCGAGATGTGCATTGGTTGCAGAGGTAACCGGGACCGAGGCTGTGATTGGCCAAAATTATCCCACTGCTGATAGCCGAGACCTATAATACCTGGTCCAGTGCGTGTGTCTAGTGCGCTTCCTGATGACGAATTATTGAAACGTACGTCGAGGCGGTACGTGACCACGCACAGCAACTTCCGGTCTAGCTGGTTCTCTACACAAGGGAAGTGGAACGCACGCGAGTGCTCCCCCAGCGAGGACGCATCTTATCCATTGATCCAAAGCCATTAGCCTCAGTGCCGGGACGGAGGGCACCAAAAATAGTAAGGAGCCACTCGGCATTGTGTGTATAAATCTATGTCTTTTAATAAAACGGTATCACGCTATGGCGGCAATTTTCTGTGTTTCTTTGCCCTTTAACGCATGCAACCAAGGGAATCCAGGCTATCTACTGTCCGTGGAGACACTACGCTTTATTTGACCTATTTTCTAACGAGAAAGGTCAATAGTTTGCGGTAAGGAGCCATCCTGTTTACACTGTCGGTGTTTAGTTGGTGAAGGTGGAAACACTTCATTTGCGATCACTTATATTCACTTATATGAGAGAACAAGTCACAAGGATTTTTAAGGACATTATTAATCCTTTTGCACCTATATGGACATTTTTTCATAACTTTTGGATTTGGTTTCTGCACTTTTTATTTGGACATTTATTAATAATATTTTTATGCTCATTGCAATTTATGTATTTATACTTTGCACTGTATTGCACTTTTATTCTGATTATCTCCTTTGATGGGGATATACATAGTTCACTATTGTATTTAAACAATCAGTTTCTAGCGCCCCCTGCTGTTTTCCAATCCTGATTGCCAGTCCATGTGATGCGGGCCACATTACAAGGTCCGGCGGGCCGGATTCGGCCCGCGGGCCTTGTGTTTGCCACCCCTGATTTAAAATATTCCATTGTTATTGTAGTTCTGGCTGTATGTTAAGGGCAGGCCCGTCTCTACAGGACAGGTAAAACAAACAATTGCTTGGGGCCCCGAGCTGGCCTGGGGCCCCCAACTTCCTTTTCCCAGGCTGTAGCGTGGCCAAGCTCCACTTCCTTCCTCTTGGAGTCCTGTCACTGAGTGCTCACTTCCTTTCAGTCCGGCCAGGAACACAGGAAACTGAATCTCCTGAACCGCACGGTACCCAGCCCAGCCCGGGCACTATCTGATTGGGAACTGGGGACCCATAATGATAGAACACCTGACTGACAGGAGGAAGAGGAGCTTGGCCACGCTACAGTGGCAGCCTACAGGGAAGAAGGGAAGGTGAGAATAGAAAAACATAGGGACTAGGGATTGGGGAGGAGTAAGAACATGGGTGTAAAAAATTAGTGTAGCGCTAACGTAGGCTTTGCGTGCGAAGGGGGGGTGCTTGGGACCCCCAAATTCCTTCAAATGGCCCTGGTTAAGGGTCATTGTCCTGCTGGGAGGTGAATCTCCACCCCAGTCTCAAGTCTTTTGCAGACTCTAACAGGTTTTATTCTAAGATTGCCCTGTATTTGGCTCCATCCATCTTCCCATCAACTCTGACCAGCTTCCCGGTCCCTGCTGAAGAAAAGCATCCCCACAACATAATGCTGCCACCAGCATGTGTTCAGGATTATGTGCAGTGTTAGTTTTCCACCACACATGGTGTTTTGCTTTTAGGCCAAAAAGTTCAATTTTAGTCTCATCTAGTAAGAGCACCTTCTTCCACATGTTTGCTGTCCCCCCCACATGGCTTCTCGCAAACTGCAAACAGGACTTCTTATGGCTTTCTTTCAACATTGGTTTTCTTCTTGCCACTCTGCCATAAAGGCCAGATTTGTGGAGTGCACGACTAGTAGTTGTTCTGTGGACAGTTCTAAGCATGGGAAACAAGCGCTACTTTACAGGCAAACTTTTATTGTTTCACTTAAATGAATTATTAAAATCACTGCTGCCAAAAAAACTGCAGTTTTTAAAACTTTTTTTTGCATTGATACATGTCCCCTGGGGCAGGATCCAGGTCCCCAAACACTTTTTATTACAATAACTTGCATATTAGCCTTTAAAATTAGCACTTTATATTTCAAATGTTCGAGTCCAATAGACTTTAACATGGTTCTAAAGTTCACACGAACTTGCCGCGAACACCCCAAATAGTTCGCTGTTCGGCGAACAGGCAATGTTCGAGTCGAACATGAGTTCTACTCAAACTCGAAGCTCATCCCTACTCCAGAGTTACCATGGGCATCTTGGCTGATTCTCTGATTAATGCTCTCCTTGCCAGACCTGTCAGTTTAGGTGGACAACCATGTCTTAGTAGGTTTAGAGTTGTGCCATACTCTTTCCATTTGATGGATTGAACAGTGCCCCAAGAGATGTTCAAAGCTTGGGATATTTTTTTTATAACCTAACCCTGCTTTAAACTTCTCCACAACTTTATCCCTGTCTGGTGTGTTCCTTGGCCTTCATGATGCTGTTTGTTCACTGAGGTTCTCTAACAAACCTCTTTCAACCAACTTACTTTGGCAGTGGATTGCTTCACACTGAGTTGTGCTGGAAAACAGTACAGCTTGCCGTATGACTGTCAAGCTGTGGTGTGAACAGGCCAAAAGTAGACAAGACATTTTGTCTTAATCATTTGAGAGAGTTAAATGTTTACTCATATGCATTATTGCTCTTAAACCCTCTGAAGAAATAATTACATACCATTCCCTCAGAGGCCTGTACATTGATGACTACATTTGCTGCTGGAAATACATTTAATGATTTGATTACCAAGCACATCCGCATGTAAAATATTTTATGCCAGCAGTTCATTGATTTAAAGTTAGTAAGTACATCCAAAAGCAATAGGAGCATGCACTTTATTTTAATTTATTGCATTTAGAATTGTATGCAAAGTATATACTATTATAAAATGTAAACATCTAGGATTGACAAATCATCCACATAATAAAGCAAAAAATGTGCTTAAAGTGTTACTAAATACACATCTAAAAAAAAGCTATCAATAAATGCTGGACTTCATGCTGTTCATAATCAGTCATTTTGAGATTCGATTTTTGTATTCTGCAAAAAAACTGGTTAAACTTGCTGCTCACTGTCTCAACCTTTTGTTTATGTCCCCAATTCAGCTAGGGATTTTGCAGCTGTGGTGACAACTCTGCACATGCTCAGTTTTTAGTGAGTCTCTAAGCTGAGAATTACCACCCTATCACATCTGAGCCGCCCATGTTTCTATAGAGTCACACATGTGGGCGTATACACAGTGGTAAATGACAGCCCACTCCCTCCCTCCTCCTCCATACCCACTAACCAGCTAAACACAGTGGGAGGGGGGGTCGATATTACGTATTATGTATGTAGATTAATAGTGGCATCACCCCCCTCTCATTCTAAGACACAGTCAGAAGGGGTATTACACAGCCTGTGACTGGCAGAAATTTTCACAAAATAATTAAAATGTAATTTCACATATATATATTTGTATGTCAATTTAAAACAGTTTATTGATGTTATTTTTTTATTCTCATGCCTTCGTACACACGACCGGGTTTTCCGATGGGAAAACTGCAATTAAAGCTTTTGGCCGGGAATTCCGGCCGTGTGTATGCTCCCTCGCAGTTTTTCCGACGGGAAAATTGCCAAACCTGCGGGCAAAAAAAGAGAACCAGCTCTTGAATTTTTTTTTTTTTTTTTTTCAATCATTTTTTTTTCTATCATCAGTTGTTGTTGTTGTTTTTTTTTAAGATATACTTAGGATTCTTATCCATGTTCTATATACAAAATGTATTACTGTCTATGACTAACACATTAAAAACTCTATTGTTAGATTGAATAAGCACAGATATACCATCCCCAATTATAAACCTCCAGAAAAGTATAATTCTAAAAGGGGCTCTAAATAGGATTTTGAGAAAACAAAGGATTCCCCTTTACTTCTTTTTAATAGGTGTTCAATTCCAGTGACTAAGAGGACCTTTATAGGGGTGTATTGTATGGGACCCACCTCTAACCAGCAGTGCTAATTGGCTATAAATGAGGGGTTGGACACCTCTGAGCTTGGGAGTATGAACCGGGGAGCATAATAGGACACCTCTAATTGATGAGCCACCATCAAAACTTTGCTAAAAGGTCCTAAAAATTCTAGTTACACAACTAATATGCCTAGATACTGCTTCCCACAACTGGCTAGCTGGGGTCACATGAGATGGAGCTTAGCTACATTCATGAAGGGGATGCCTTTTTACTGTAGCTCCTGACCGTTCTACGGCAATAACATGTGTATCCCTACATCGAGAGGGCAGCATAGTATATAGTACATCATTTAAGGGTTATTGGACTTTATCAGTTATATAAGGCATAATAGTTATATAAGGCAGTTTTTATTAATCACAACATTCGCGGTGCACAGTCACATATAAATATTTTGCAGCCTTAATGATGAAATATGAATGATGTCCATAGACTCACAGAAAGAAAAAACCTGCTGACTGACAGACACATCTGATCCCATTGCTACACTGGCAGATCTACTCCCCACATCTAAATGTAAACAAAGGAGTGAAGTATACTCTGTGATGTCATTGACCATATTTAGTGAGTGATGTCAGCACTATCAATGCCTCTTTGTTTACATGGTTGGGGATTCCTGGCCAGCAAATGAACCGGGCTGGGTAACGTAAGTGGTTGCTCATGACATAGCAGATGAAACCACCTGCTCCTTCCTTAACAACCATTGACTGAGGAAGCTATATATTTTTAACAGCACTTTAACCATTTTATCCCCGGACCATATTGCTGTCATATTGCAAAGACCAGAGCACTTTTTGTGATTCGGCACTGCATCGCTTTAACTGACAATTGCGCGGTCGTGCGATGTGGCTCCCAAACAAAATTGGCGTCCTTTTTTTCCCACAAATAGAGCTTTCTTTTGGTGGTATTTGATCATCTCTGCGGTTTTTATTTTTCGCGCTATAAACAAAAATAGAGCGACTATTTTGAAAAAAATCCAATATTTTTTACATTTTGCTATAATAAATATCCCCAAAAAAGATATAAAAAAACATTTATTAATTGGTTTGCGCAAAATTTATAGCGTTTACAAAAAAGGGGGTCGTTTTATGGCATTTTTATTATTATTTTTTTTTACTAGTAATGGCGGCGATCAGCATTTTTTTCGGTACTGCGATATTATGGCGGACACATCGGACACTTTTGACACATTTTTGGGACCATTGGCATTTTTATAGTGATCAATGCTATAAAAATGCATTGGATTACTATAAAAATGCCATTGGCAGTGAATGGGTTAACACTAGGGGGCAGGGAAGGGGTTAAGTGTGTTCCTGGTGTGTTCTAACTGTATGGGGGGGTGGCCTCACTAGGGGAAATCACTGATCTTCTGTTCATACATTGTATGAACAGAAGGTCAGCGTTTCCCCCGCTGACAGGAACGAGAGGTATGTGTTTACACACATACCTCCCATTCCCCGCTCTGTAACGAGCAATCGCGGGTGCCCGGCGGCGATCGTACCCGCCGGGCACGCGCTCGGGACTCGGGGGCGCGCGCGTCCTACAAGCTGCTAAAGGGAGGACGTAGAGCTACGTGCTCCTGCGTAGCAGTGCCACCGTCCCACAGTAATATGACGGCGGGCAGTCAGCAAGTAGTTAAATAATTAGAAAAAATATGTCACAGGATTGGCCTTAAAAGTCCAAACATACCCTTAAAGGGGAGTTCCGCCCACAATTTCACTTTTTAAATATAATTACCCCTGTAATACACAAGCTTAATGTATTCTAGTAAAGTTAGTCTGTAAACTAAGGTCCGTTTTGTTAGGTTGTTACAGCATTTATAATCTAGAAATAGACCGTGGCCATCTTAAGTGTGGGCATCATGAAGCCAGACTGTATGACTTCCTGGATTTCAGCCTTGCATATCTCGCATATGCTCAGTGCTGCACAAGCAATGTAATAGGTTTCAGTCAGGTTTGCAAGGACTACTGGGAAACATGATGCCTATCCCAGAAACCCTTGCAAATAGCCATGTGACTTTAATAGCCTAGGCTAATAAGGAGTAGGAAGTAATGAAGGACTACAAAATAAAGGTATTTACAAGCAACAAAATAAATAAAAATTGTCCATTCTGAACACTATGAGATTAGGGCATGCAGCACAGACAAACATAAAAAAATGGGTGGAACTCCACTTTTATTAGACATGCACCCTGGGTGCCTAGGATAATGGGGGCATTTAACCCTGACCCCAACCCTTCCTATGACCTACGAGACCACATGCCTTTCAACATTGGGAGTAACTTGCGAAGGGGATGGCAAAGCCTCCCCCCATTGAAAGGCAACCTTGTCCTAATGTTGAGGGAGAAGGGCCTCTTAACTACATTTGGTTTCCCAAAAAGTATGCAGGGATTCGTGAGGATGAATTTTAGGAATCTGAAAGCCCCCTTTATAATAAAGGCCCACCAGATATTTGCATCCTTCTTTGGGAATGAAAAAAATAACATAAATTAAAGCTACATGACACATAAAGAAATATTGTATATGCAAACTTTTTCTATAGACAACGACTGTAGCTTCTAAAGAAGAAGCTTCTAAAGAAATAATACTGATTATTACACTTGCGACTTTTGCCAAGGATTAGGCAGATAACATTATAAATATTAATGAATTCATTTGTACTGGACATATAATTTTCTTAGACATTCAGTCTAGACAAAATTGGAAAAGTTTTAATCTTATATGAATAAATTAAGATTTAGAGGATGAAGTAAAGATATTTTTCTTCATTATAATGATTACCAGTACTGGTTTGTGACCGGGACTAGAATTGAAATTTAAATGAACATAACCGAAAATCAAAACAGGTCAAAAATGTTTTCTGCTTTGTTATATAATTGTCTTTTATTTTAACCTTAAACACAATGGGCTTCTTTACACTTGTGGTTGGGTGCGGTACAAACACGCGGTTTACCGCCTCCTTAGTTGTAAAGGCATTGGACAGGCATGTACACACATTGGGTCAATTAAACCCACCTGAATTAAACACCAGAAGGTAGGGTTTTTGTTACACAAAATACCCTATTGGTCTCTTATGTCAGAAAAATAGCAGAGTTTAAATCTGCTTTAAGCAATTTTGGGCAAAACAGACATTAGGATAATTAACAGTGTCAGGGGGATAATAAACCTATTTTTCTCTTCACCTCTTTCTCTCTGTATTTTCTAAGACTGGCCATAGATGGATCTTTTTAAATTTTTTTGGATTAGCCAGCAGTCTGTTAAAAAAAAAATTGAAAAGATTCCCTCATCCAGACAAGCGAGGTGAATCCCCCATTCTGTATTGTTTTCTACTGTATTCTGATAGCGGGGACTTCTCTGCTGTCAGAATACACTTGTGGGGCAAGTAGGGCAGTGGTGTGGTTGTTTGTCACATCCTTCATGTTTTACCATTAACCTGTCGGGTCACATGGAAGCGTGGCCTGATCTAGAGGGGGGGGGGCTGCGCATGGACATTGAGCTTGGCTGCTGAGCTTCCACCCCAGCACTCAGGGCCGGGACGAGGTGGAGAGGAAGCCTGATGAAGCCTGATGAAGTAAAAAAGCCTGGAGAGATATGGCAGCGGCACAGAGGAGTGAGCCAAGGGGAGGTGCCTGCTGCCAGCAGATGCCAGCAGCTGTTGGAGGACATAGGAGGCAGTCAATCAAACCGTGTATGTACAGTAGACATGTGCATGAATGAAAACATTTGTTTAGGTTAAGAACAATTCATTAACACCTTCATATGATGTCATATGAACGTCCTCCTAGAACGCACCTCTCAGGCAGCCACAGGTGCTGCACTGCGTTGCGATTTGTCGGTGGACACATCCGAGAACTGATTGCTGCACCGGCCCACTGCCAGTGTGATGTTATCACTGTGACCAATCGCGGTGACAGTGACAATTTATTTCAGAACGCGGTGACGTAAAACACAACGACGTGCTGAAAAAAGTTCTGATTCTGAGCATGTGCGGGTTTTTGAACCAATGCTTTTGCGTACTAACGATCGGTTTGGACCGATGGTCAGGCGTCCATCAGTCCGATTTTAAAGCAAGTTTTAAAACTTTGGACTGAAGGACAACAGACTGTTGGGCATACACACAGTCGGTTTGGACCGATAAAACTGGACTTCAGTCCGTTTTCATCAGTTTGGGCTGATCGTGTGTACTCGGCCTTATGGGTCTCTTTGTCAGTCTCCATCCTTTATGGGCCTCACAGCTCACAGCTAAAAAATTTAGTTTTTTTTTTTATGTCATTAAAAACTATCGTGTGTGGGCTCCAGAGCATTTTTCACAATGTAAAAAATGGCCATTAAAATTTCAAACATGCTCTAATTTTTATGTCGTTTTTAACTTTGTAGTTTTTTACATTGTAAAAAATGGTCATGTGTGGGCTTTAATGACGTGAAAAAACGCGCATGCTCAGAAGCAAGTTATGAGACGGGAGCGCTCGTTCTAGTAAAACTACCAAAGGGTGGCGCCATCCGCATGGAACTTCCCCTTTTTAGTGCCGTCGTACGTGTTGTACGTCACCGCGCTTTGCTAGGGCATTTTTTTTTTCACGATCGTGTGTAGACAAGGCCAATTTAATGATCGGGTTGAAAAAAACATTGTTTTTTCTAGACCCTTAAAAACGTCATTTTTTACAACCCGAAAAACGGTCATGTGTACGCGGCATAAGTGTCTCTAGGGGAAACTCCTCTCACTGGATCACTGTCCCAATTTATATGATACAGGACAAGAAGGTCGGACCCAAAGGAGAACCCGCCAAAAAGACCAAGAAAGCAGAAGAAGAATTAAACCCCACTTTCTTTGTCGGGACATTAGCTAACTACTGGTTCGACCTGACCACACACTGATCAGCACTGCACGGAAATTTTCAACAGTACCGTTTGACTTCTAGGTTGACTTCTGTTGAGCAGGAACAGCCATAGATGGATCAAGATGTGGCCGGTCCCTACTGAATCTCACAAATTTCAATCCGTCTATGGCCAACTTTAATTAGAAATATTTAGAAAGCCCATTGTCTTCAACTATTGCAGTAAAGACCATACAGGTTGCTGAGTGAGTGAAAAACGTATAAAGCGCAACACATGCAAACTGAATCGCCTCTGCTGAACAGAGCTATACACTTCCTAGGAATCAGATACCTTGATTGTTAGCTCATTTATATGATGCTTAACCACTTCAATACAGTGCACTTAAACCCCCTTCTTACCCAGACCAATTTTCAGCTTTCGGTGCTCTCACACTTTGAATGACAATTATGCAACATTGTACCTAAATAAAAATTGCGTCCTTTTTTTCACACAAATAGAGCTTTCTTTTGGTGGTATTTAATCACTCGTGGGTTTTTTATTTTTTGCGCTATAAATAAAAAAATTTAGCAAATTAGTATTTTTTCTTTATAAACGGGTGACAGGGCAGGTCACTGGTGGGTGACGGTGACAGGGTACGGTCACTGGTGGGTGATGGTTGCACCGCTGATGGCAGTCTATTTATGTGACAGGTGCACTTTATGGGTGACTGTTGGGTGACTGGTGACAATTGGGGGGGGGGCAAAGGGACAGATGTGGTGTTTGTGCAGACACTACAGTAACACAGAACTGTAACTCACTGCTTCTAGCTCTTCTCTTCTCACACTGGAAACGATGTGTGAGGGGAGAAGAGCTGGTAACAGTAAGTTACAGCTCTTTGTTTACACTAGTGATCAGAGCTGATCACGTGGTACACAGCCCTGACCAATGGCTGTGTACCATTGTCGGTGACGAGCCGTGTTCCCGGGAACACGCTGCCACCGACGGGCACGCACGGCGCGATCACGCGCCGTGCACTTTGGGGGTGTTGCCATGCGTGATCAGCTGTGACTTCATCACGGCCGATCACGTAGTTAACAGCGCATCCGCGCTGCTGTTTACCCCTGTCGGTAACGAGCGGTGTCTCCGTGACACGCCGCTACCGACAGTATAGGGATGCGCGCACGCGATAGCGCGCATTCCCTATTCAAATGACTGCACGTCATATGACGTGCCGTCAGGATATTGGAGTCCTCCGCCCGCAGTCATTTGACGGTGGGTGGTGGACAAGTGGTTAAAGCAGAACGAATCTGCATCTAAGCACCACAAAATGAAAACACTATTTCATTTATTATCAATATTTAAAGCAAAGCGCATCCATGTTTCCTTTCTTCAATATGTCGCTTTAAAAAAACAACTCCCTATCATTTCTAGCAGTGGCAATTTTAGGTAAAGGCAGATGATTCATGTAGCATTTACTTCCTGTAATCCACCTTCTCTCAGCTCCAGTACACAGGCAAGAGTGTATGCTTAGCTGAGAATGCCCATCCTACAGATGAAAGAAATAAAAAATGCCCATGAAGACTTATGGGATGTAAGACATCATTTTGGCCTAGGACTGAAATCAGGAAGTAACTGAAGAAATGGAAAAAAAAAGTTCAAAACAAGTAAATAAGAAGGCCAGTATGGTGGCCTGAGTTTATGGGAGGAGCCCGGAGGGTATTTAAGCAGCCCACTCACACATGCTCTTTGTCGGTTCAGTGTGCAGTACTACACATCACTGGGCCGACTCTTCCCAGCTCACCTCATGCCCGTGAGTCTGCGCATTCAATCACATTCGACATCGCAAGTGCATTGCGGCTTCTCCGTTCATGGTCTTCGACGGCGCTTACTGTCGCAGGTTGTATTTAAACCTTTTGTATCATGTGCAATCTTGCAATTCGTTATGCTTCCTATCCTGCAGTTCTTTTGTAAAAATCTGCCTATTGTTGCTCATGTTCTAACATCTTAGTTACAAGCTTGGTACATTTGTAACTTCCTCCTGCCAAACAAACTATTTATTTGTATATTCATATTTGTGTCCATGCTGTCTCATTCATTTGGAGATTAGCATATATTCTTTGTATGGGTTCTTTGGCAGATTGAGGTGGTAATTGAACTCACCTGCTGCCTTGTCTGCACTTGATAAGCCTCCCACAGTGGAGCTTATAAAATATTCGTACGCACTTCTCGTGTTCTATTTTCTACACCAAACCTTGTTGTTTTGCCCCATGCATGGCATCCCTACACCTTTTCTACATGTTTCACTCCAGCCACAGTCCGCCGCAAACTCACTCGCATGGCCCACTGTCGCAAGTAAAATTTGTTATTAAATTCTTTATGTCCTATCAATTTGCTACTATTCGTTGTCTCCCATATCGTTCATTAGTGGCCCCTATGGAACCTACGATTCATACAGGCATTGTCCTTCTACCTTATACTGCTTGCTTAAGGTACAAACAAATCAGGTGTTTCTATCCTTTCTCAGTAACCCAATTCTTATTGATTGAGACCTGGCAACCATGCAAATCATCTCAGCAGCCTGACACCCTTGTTAAGACCCTTGCAACACATGACCTTTACAAAACGCAAAATAATATATATATATATAAAAACGCAAAAAAAAAACGCAAAAAAAACGCTAAAAAATGTAATAAAAAACCTGCAAAAAAAATAAATAAAAGCCCCTCGGCAACCTGACACCTGTTGAGACCATTGCAACCATGCAAAATCGTCTCAGCAGCCTGACACTCTTGTTGAGACCCTTGCAAACGCAATATCGTCTCAGCAGCCCCACACTCATTGAGATCCTTGCAACCACGCAAAATCATCCCAGCAGCCTGACACCCTTGTTAAGACCCTTGCAACACATGACCTTTACAAAACGCAAAATAAAAAATATATATAAAAACGCAAAAAAAAAAAAAAAAACGTTGCCACCACGCAATCTCAGCCCCCCGGCAACCTGACACCTGTTGAGACCGCTGCAACTACGCAAAATCGTCTCAGCAGCCTGACACCCTTGTTGAGACCCTTGCAAACGCAATACCGTCTCAGCAGCCCCACACTCATCGAGACCCTTGAAACCACACAAAATCATCTCAGCAGCCTGACACCCTTGTTAAGACCCTTGCAACACAAGGCCCTTACAAAAATGCAAAAAAAAAATATATATATATATATATATATAAAAAAAAAACTCAAAAAAATAAATAAAAAACTTTGCCACCATGCAATCTCGGCCCAGCAACCTGACACCTGTTGAGACCATTGCAACCACGCAAAATCGTCTCAGCAGCCCTACATTCATCAAGGCCCTTGCAACCACGCAAAACCGTCTCAGCAGCTTGACACCCTTGTTGAGACCCTTGCAAACGCAATACCATCTCAGCAGCCCCACATTCATCAAGGCCCTTGCAACCACGCAATACCGTCTCGGCAGCCTCACACCATTGTTGAGACCCTTGCAAACGCAATACCGTCTCAGCAGCCCCACACTCATCGAGAGCCTTGCAACCACGCAATACCGTCTCGAGCAACCTCCCACTCATCAAAGACCTTTGTGACCAAGCAGTCTCGCCCCAGCAACATGGCATTTATTGAGACCCTTGCAGCCAGAAAAATGGGTGTTTTTCAGCCGCCCCTGATCTCTCCTCTATGTTATCTTATCAGTACGTCTACACAGGATCCCCAATCACTCCTCTATGTTATCTTATCAGTACATGTACACAGGATCATTTATAGTCATTTCTAGGCAGTTGAGTTCAGAAACCTTCTCGGAAAAAAAAATGGGTTCAGACGGATGTTCAAAGGCATTCGAAACGCCAATGCATGTAGCAGCTTGTAAACACAGCCAGATGTGGTAACTCATGTTTACCAGCGTTTCATTCACAGTCGTTTTCATAAAAAAAAAGGGGGGGGAATATTGTCTCAGCAACTTGACACTCATTTGAGACCCTTGCAAAATGTCATCTCAGCTACTTCAAACTCGTCTACACCTTTGCAACCACACAATCTCGTCTCAGCAACCTAACGCCCGTTCAGACCTTTGCAGCTATACAAAGTCGTCTTAGCAAACTGACACTCATTTGACACCATTGCAAACGCAATATCGTCTCAGCAACCTGACACCCGTTCAGACCTTTGCAGCCATACATAGTCATCTCAGCAGCCCGACACTCACTTGAGACCATTGCAAACGCAACATCGTCTCAGCAACCCCTCACTTGTTGAGACCCGTGCAACCACACAAGGCCATCTCAAAACAAACCTCATAATCATCGAGACCTTTGCAACCACGCAATATCGTCTCAGCAAACTAGACCGAGACCCTTGCAACCACACAATATTGTCTGCAGCAGTATAAAACACTTTGCAGCACGCACCTACGTGCAAACCCGAATACAAAGTAAACTTGCAAACACACCTCAGTGACAATCAGCCAAACAAACACACAGTGGCACCCAGTTGGCCATTCATCTTTAGTGGCACGCGGGCCACTCATCTTTTCCCTGTTTTTTTCCCTGCAGTTAGTTCAGGTTTCCAAACAGCACCAGCGAGTGCATGTTGGTCCGCGAGTGCATGTTGGTCCGCGAGTGCATGTTGGTCCACGAGTGCACGTTGGTCTGCGAGTGCACGTTGGTCTGCGAGTGCACGTTGGTCTGCGAGTGCACGTTGGTCAGCGAGTCCACGTTGGTCAGCGAGTGCACGTATATCGTCTTGTTGAGCACCTGTGGATTGTCTTGATTTTCTCACAGCAATGCAAGATCCAGTCCAAGTTCTCAAACTAGACCAAGCATCAGTAGCAGACTTAGCTATGTGGGACAACTTCCCCACCTGATAGAACAGCATTTCAATTTTCATCCCGGCAGTGTCAGCCGAGCCACCATGGGCTTTTGCCTGCATTTTTCGTCCGCCACTGGTTCTCCAAACCTTGGCCCCCAGAAATTCTCTTAAATTTCTGCTTCACCCAGTCTTCATCACGCCTCGTGCTGTACCCCATTGTGGCAGCTGCCCAGGTCTGGGGCCACACTTGAATTGGACAGACAGTGTTCTTCAACACAGACAATCAAGCCACAGCCAACTTCATCAATTAAGGTAGATCAAGCCTCTCCCCATCATGTCCTTCCTGCGCAGGCTCGCGCAGCTGTCACTTTGTCACCAGTTTAATATCTTCTGTAGACATGTTCCAGGCAAATGCAAAATTGCAGCTGATGCTCTGTCCCATTCCAACCTTACTTTGTTTTTCCAGCAAGAGCCTGGAGCTGACCCAATAACCATCCCTGTCCCACCCTGGTCATTGCTGACGATGGATTGAAGTAGCATCTCACCAACTCAACCCAGCTTATTAACCACTCCGTGGCACGCAACACACTGAAGGCCTATCGCACTGCTTGGAACACTAACTGCTAATTTTTGGCCACTTGCCTCGGAGCAGCAATAGGCAATGTTAGACACTTCCTAGCATTCATATCGTATTGCCACACGCAGCTGACCCTTTCTCACAATACTATCACGCCATATCTAGATGGCGTCCAGCATTTCCTGTCCCTGCAGGACCCCAGTAAACTGTCAGTATTCTCAAGCCCATGCAGTCAAGTCCCTTCTACAGAGCATACAGAAGCACCAACCTGTAGTCAGTGGCGAGCGCCTACCTTTCAAGAGTGCCCTCTTTAGGGACATGTCTGAAATCCTTACTTGTTCCCCATTTAGGGCCTTGCCCAGCATAGTCATCCAAGCAGCCATCTACCAGGCCTTCTACGGTTCCCTACAACCTAGTGAATTTACAGTCAGTGGCTCCGGCAGTCAGACACTGCTCCGACGCCACCCGACTCGCTTTCGAACCCCTACACTCTCAGTCTGCAAACGCAACAAACCAGCCCCGGGGGTTGACATCAACCTGTTTCAGACTAACAATGCCTGACGCCCAGTGACGGTGCTCGACCGACTACTGCTCCATCTACCCAGCCAATCTGATGGTAGCTTGTTGCTACCCTTTCTAAACCAGCTCCCTGAGTGGCAGACAGTTGTCAAGCATGTCAGAATCCTAAGCAACTTGGGCTTCAAATCTCAGTCGGTTCTCTGGACATTATTTCCGAATTAGAGCAGCCTCAACTGCCTCCCAACAGGAAGTACCAGACCACGTAATCGAGATACCAGGCTGATGGGAAGTCTCCTTGTTTTGCCACATACATCCCAAATCCTCAGGAAGAAATGGCACAAGCCTTTACCAAGCTGGCTCAATAAATACAAGAAATCAATATAAGCTATTTCCCTATCTGAGTCTTTTGCCCCCTTTTCTTGGCATACTGACCAGACCACCAAGGCACACTTCAGGTCTATTTATGTTGTAAGTCTTGTCGCGTGTTTATGTGATCCACATAACTCTCAGTCAGAGGGCCACGACCATAAATAAGAAGGCCAGTATGGTGGCCTGAGTTTATGGGAGGAGCCCGGAGGGTATTTAAGCAGCCCACTCACACATGCTCTTTGTCGGTTCAGTGTGCAGTACTACACGTCACTGGGCCGACTCTTCCCAGCTCACCTCATGTCCGTGAGTCTGCGCATTCAATCACATTCGACACCCTCCCGCCCTTCCCTTTTTCAGGGCACTTCTCAGCATATCCTTCTTCAACAACTACCCATTACTTACTTTGGGTATGCCCCCTTTTCTTGGCATACTGACCAGACCACCAAGGCACACTTCAGGTCTATTTATGTTGTAAGTCTTGTCGCGTGTTTATGTGATCCACATAACTCTCAGTCAGAGGGCCACGACCATAAATATAATATACCAGACTATCTACAGTATATACCAAAGCTAGCAGCATAAGGATTAAAAATAGTTAATGTTGATTAGGAGAGTTTAGTTCCACTTTAAATGAAGCATCAAGGTCATTTACAGGCTTTCTGTACATTAATTCTGAAGTTGATGCCACCCTGATAACCACGTTTTTTGTGTGACTGTAAATAAATGGGTTAGTGTTAGAACACAAACAAAGCAAAAAATAAAAAAAATACACTGCATACACTGATTGTTTTTTACATTTATTTTATTTTATTACATTTAGTTATTGGTAAACTACAAGAAGCTACGCGTTACAGATCAGAAACAGATATATCAAAATCTGGAGGACACATGTGGCTTATCCTTCCTACCTAGGGCCAAATTTAAATAAAAATATTAAACAACAAAAGAATGTTGATCTTGCCCCAGAGCAGCAAAAACCATGACTCCATTACTATCTGATAATTCATAATCTCACCTGTGCCAGGAGGAAATAGCATCTGAGGAACTGGCATCGCAAAAGAGTCTGAATTTGATTTCTAAGAGCTACAGTGGAGATAATTTGAGTTTATTATGACCAGTGATTTTTAATATTATAAAACAGGATAGCGATTGCAATATGTGTTCATGCTCAAAAATGTATATTAAAAATTCAAACACCAACTTAAACCTCTTTTCCTGCAAACATAAAGAGTGCCCCTTGTCCCTATACCTTTGCACATGTGATCACTATATGGACTGCATATGTATTTATACATGGAAATCATATCGACTCATGCTGGAATATAGTAGGGAGTGCTGTGATTGTAGTAGGGAGTAATGTGAGTCATGTTTGACTGTAGTATGGAGAAGTGTGACTAATTCTTGACTATAGTAGGGAGTGATGTGATTGCCATAGGGAATAATGTGAGTCATGTTTAACTTTAGTACGAAGAGGTGTGACTAGTGCTTGATTGTAGTGGAGAGTGATGTGAGTCATGTTTGACTGTAATAGAGAGTGATGTGAGTCATGTTTGACTGTAGTAGAGAGTGATGTGAGTCATGTTTGACTGTAGTAGAGAGTATTATGAGTCATGTTTGACTGTAGTAGAGAGTGATGTGAGTCATGTTTGACTGTAGTAGAGAGTATTGTGAGTCATGTTTGATTGTAGTAGAGAGTATTGTGAGTCATGTTTGACTGTAGTAGAGAGTATTGTGAGTCATGTTTGACTGTAGTAGAGAGTATTGTGAGTCATGTTTGACTGTAGTAGAGAGTGATGTGAGTCATGTTTGACTGTAGTAGAGAGTATTATGAGTCATGTTTGACTGTAGTAGAGAGTGATGTGAGTCATGTTTGACTGTAGTAGAGAGTATTGTGAGTCATGTTTGACTGTAGAAGAGAGTGATGCGAGTCATGTTTGACTGTAGTAAAGAGTGATGCAAGTCATGTTTGACTGTAGTAAATAGTGATGTGAGTCATGTTTGACTGTAGTAGAGAGTGATGCAAGTCATGTTTGACTGTAGTAGAGAGTGATATGAGTCATGTTTGACTGTAGTAGAGAGTGATGTGAGTCATGTTTGACTGTAGTAGAGAGTGATGTGAGTCTTGTTTGACTGTAGTAGAGAGTGATGTGAGTCATGTTTGACTGTAGTAGAGAGTGATGTGAGTCATGTTTGACTGTAGTAGAGAGTGATGTGAGTCATGTTTGACTGTAGTAGAGAGTGATGTGAGTCTTGTTTGACTGTAGTAGAGAGTGATGTGAGTCTTGTTTGACTGTAGTAGAGAGTGATGTGAGTCATGTTTGACTGTAGTAGAGAGTGATGTGAGTCATGTTTGACTGTAGTAGAGAGTGATGTGAGTCATGTTTGACTGTAGTAGAGAGTGATGTGAGTCATGTTTAAAAAAAAAAATTGAAAAAGCAGCGCCTTCTAAGCGTAGTAGTTAGAATCTTTATTCAAAAGAAATTCATACAAAGGTAACACTCACAAAAGAGGTGTAATATAGAGCTTATCTGTAAATGGTTTTGTCCGCTATGTGCCCGGATGAGATGGATGCTTTGTCTGCCCAGAGTCTTGTAGGGCGGAATCCCCGTTGCTCCTTGCCTCTATTGGCAGCTGTGAACGAACCACACACTCTCGGTAGAAGGAGAAGGAGGACGGTGTTCCGTGGAGCACAACCGTGGGATGACGTCACTTCCGGGTACAGATCGCGGGGAGGTACACTCGATCGAAGCATCAGGCTCTATAGGGGCCATCTTTGATCAGGGAGAATATAACAGGCTAGACAGAATCCTATTGGCTCTACCGTTTGGTATGGAAATTTAATATGCAAACCTCAGTAAAGGTAAACAAAACCTGACTGGGAATGTGACCTAATTAGAATTCTGACCAAATTAATATTGAAATTAATATTAAAAGGCTAAAAAGGCTAAAAGGTATAAGCGAGTCGGAGTGTCCCGGCGCGCTCTAACGCGCTTATACGCATTTGTGTGTGCGCATCTTTAATCATGAAGGTGAGCATATACCGACTTATGGCATTACCATACAGCCTTCTCCTATTTTCATAATATTTTAATTAGGTATATCAATGTGCTTTATTCTATATCATATTTTATTATATAATTGATGTTGTTCCTTTAACAACTAACTTCAATCTATTTGTCTAGCCACTATCCAAAATTCTAATTAGGTCACATTCCCAGTCAGGTTTTGTTTATCTTTAATGAGGTTTGCATATTAAATTTATATACCAAATGGTAGAGCCAATAGGATACTGTCTAGCCTGTTATATTCTCCCTGGTCAAAGATGGCCCCTATAGAGCCTGATGAAGAAGCATGCATGCTTCAAACGTGTGTACCTCCCCACAATCTGTACCCAGAAGTGGCGTCATCCCATGGCTGTGCTCCACGGAACGCCGTCCTCCTTCTCCTGCTACCGAGAGTGTGTGGTTCGTTCACAGCTGCCAATAGAGTCAAGGAGCAACGGGGATTCCGCCCTACAACACTCTGGGCAGACAAAGCATCCATCGCATCCGGGCACATATCGGAAGATAACCCCTATATTACAGCTCTTTTGTGAGTGTTACCTTTATTTGAATTTCTTTTTAATAAATATTCTAACTACTACGCTCAGAAGGCACTGCTTTTTTCCCTTTTGTTACTGTTTCAGATGCATCTTCTATCTGCAAGCTGGCAGCCTTCTCTGTGCTAGTATAGTTCGCTTTTTATATGGACACTTTTTAATAGACTAATGGACTAATATGTGCAGTCCTTTTTTCTCCCCCTACATCCCTGTAATAGAGAGAGAGTGACGTGAGTCATGTTTGACTTTAGTAGAGAGTAATGTGAGTCATGTTTGACTGTAGAAGAGAGTATTGTGAGGCATGTTTGACTGTAGAAGAGAGTATTGTGAGTCATGTTACCATTTCATGGGCCATTTTTCAACGCACCATGTCCGTTACCAATTCACATAGGGGGGGGCGGAATCTGGGGGTCCTCTTAGTTAAAGGGGGCTTTCAGATTACGATAAGCCCCCCGCCCGCAGACTCCCACAACCACAGGGCAAGGGTTATAGGGATGAGGCCCTTGTCCTAATGCCCTTGTCCATACTAGAACTGCAGGGTTTTCAATGACGCACCAGAACAGGGCCAAGTCACTCGTCCACAAAACGGGTGGCCCCGCCCTCGGGTTTAAAAGAAATGTCACACGGCTCACACGTCATTCACCCGGGAGCCTTCTATGGAAGAGGCTTTATAGTTTGTAGCGGCGGGTAGTATGGGTCCAGGTCGTAGAAGGATGTACATCGCTGGAATTTTTATTTTTATTAAAGGACTTTTCCCAAGCTGTCTGTGTGTTTTTTTACCTTTTTTTTACACTTTTGTTGTGAAATGGTAGAGGTACAATGTACTCTGTTACTAATTAACATGGGGGGGCCGGAATCTGGGGGTCCCCTTTATTAAAGGGGGCTTCCAGATCACCATAAGCCCCCCGCCCGCAGACCCCCACAACCACCGGGCAAGGGTTGTGGGGATGAGGCCCCCCTCTTTTCCTGCGGCCTGCCAGGTTGCGTGCTTGGATAAAGGGTCTGGTATGGACTCATGTTCGACTCGAACATAAAGCTCATCCCTAGTAGAGAGTGATGTGAGGCATGTTTGACTGTAGTAGGGAGTGATGTGAGGCATGTTTGACTGTAGTAGGGAGTGATGTGAGGCATGTTTTAATGTAGTAGGGAGTGATGTAATTAATATTTGGGTATAGTAGGAATTAATGTGATCGATTTTTGACTGTGGTAGTCATTACAGTTATTGATATGTGACTGTGGTAGGCAGTGGCCTGACTGATGTTTGACGGTAGTAGGGAGTAATATGATTGATGTTTGACCATAGCATTGATTGATTGATTCGTAGTTTCATAGTTGGTAATGTTAAATAAAGACACCAGTCCATACAGTTCTACCTTTGTAGGTATGTGTGTTTATATCAATACAATTTCCCATATACCTGTATATTGTGTTTGCTAAGATGCCCATCTAAGATTTTTTTTTTTTTTTTTAACTATCGATACTTTCCACTGATACCGCTGGTTGTGAAAAAGAATTCCACATCCTTACCGCTTTAACAGTAAGGAATCCCCTACGCAGTTTAGAGTTAAACTGCTTTTCCTCCAATTTCATTGAGTGGCCGTATGTCTTCGCAAGCTCCCTGAAACTGAACAGTTTCCTCCCTATGCTAAAATCACCATTGATATATTTCTATATCACTATCATTTCTACTCTCAAGCATCTCTTCTCCAGAGAGAATACGTTTAATGTTTGTAGATGTTCCTTGTAAATGAGGTCCTCCAGTCCCCTTATGCTGCCCTTATATAGACTCTTTCCAGTTGCAGCACATATATTTTATGCATTTGATTTATTTATTGATTGACTGTTTGACTTTAGTAGTAAGTGATGTGATTGATGTTTGACTGTGGTAGGGACTGATATGAATGGCTGAATGATTTTTGTAAAACAGCTAAAATATAGGCCCTATAAAAGAGACATATAATGAATATGACAGTAAACCCATTGCATACCTAAAATTTACATCAGAAAAGTTAATAATAGTCACCTTAGTAATACTTCTTTTTTTTAAATGTACGATAAACTTTATTTTACCTACTTTGGTTTAAGATCAATATGGTGTAACATGTATATGGTCAGAGTTTTTAAAGCAGTAGAAAAATATGTAAACTGGAGCTAAAAGATGCAAAAGTAATATGTATAAAACTTTAAGTATTATGATTATACAAATGAAAATTCTAAATATACTACAATTATATAGTAAAATATTTTGTTATATTTACAGATTTGGCTATAAATGGTACATAGTGATGACAAAAATGTGTTTTTTATTGCCCAGTGTATTGCCTCAAACCATATTGGTAAAGTAAAGAAAGATACAACATTCCTGTTCCCCATACATAGGTGGTCCCTCTCCTCTTCAGGTTTCTTTGTTATCTTGCTTTATACAACTGCCCAGGTTCTTCCCCCCAAGACAGACGCTAAGGGTCAGATTCAGAAAGACTTACGTCGGCGTATCTCCAGATACGCCGCCGTAATTTCAAATGTGCGCCGTCGCATCTTTGCACCGATTCACAAAGCGAGATACGCCGAAAAACATCGCTTCAGCCGTCCGACGTAACTTGCCTACGCCGGCGTATCATGGGCGCATAGTTACGCTGGACGCATTCGGCGTTCCCATGTTAAATATGCAAATTAGCAAGATACGCCGATTCACGAACGTACGTACGCCCGACGCAGTAATCTACACCGTTTACGTAAGGCGTTTTTCCGGCGTAAAGATAAACCACCAAAAAGTGGCGCATCCCATGCAAAGGTATGGACGTCGGAACAGCCGTCGTTTTTACGTTGTTTACGCAAGTCGTACATGAATGGGGCTGTGTGTAAGTTACGTTCACATCATAGGCATTTACGCCAACGTATCTTAGGGAGTTTATGCGACGTGATTCTGAGCGTGCGCGCGCATGCCCAGTTCGACCAGCCATTCATTTACATGGGGTCAAGCTTAATTTAAATAGATGCCGCCCACCTCCTTCCTACTTTGAATTAGGCGGGCTTACGCCGGCCACTTTACGCTACTCCGCCGCAACTTACGGAGCAAGTGCTTTGTGAATACAGCACTTGCCTCTCTAAGTTGCGGCGGCGTAGTGTAAAGAAGATACGCTACGTCCGCACAAAGGTACGCCGCGGTACCTGAATCTGGCCCTATGTCTCCATTGAGACTTCCAGGAAATCAAAACCATCTTGATATTTTTAGTCTTTCATGACATTAAAATTTCCACGCATCCATTTAATACATATAGGGCCAGATTCACAGAGCCCTTACTCTGGTCTATCTCGCGTTAGACCGGAGTACTTTCAAATTACGCGCGTCGTTTCATTAGTCTGAATCCTCAAACCATGAAACGACGGCTGCGGGCTTCAATCCCACTGGCTTACGTGTTTGTACGCCTTCGGATCTACGCTGCAATAATTTTGCGGCCGCTGGGTGGAGTTCCCGTCGTTTTACGCATCGGGGTATGCAAATTAGCTTTTTCCGACGATCCACAAAGTTACGAGCGTCGTTCGCAATCTCTTACGGCATCTGTAGTCATCTTTTTGTCGCGTAAAGTTATTCCACCTTTTATCTGGTCTAGTTTTAGACAGCCCATGTTAAGTATGGCCGTCGTTCCCGCGTCTAATGTCAACGTCTTTTTTTATTTTTTAGTCATCCGGGAATATGAATGTACGTAAACGACGCTACTCAAACAACGAATGACGTATCGACGTTATTTCGCGCAATGCACGGAGGGAAATTTCTGAACGGAGCATGCGCAGTTCGATCGCCGCGGGGACACGCCTAATTTAAATGCTTCGCGCCCCCTAATCGCGTATTTCGATTCCGCCGCGAGAAATACACTACGCTGCCGTACGTTACGGGCCAAAATCTACTGGGATTTGTCGTAGAGCCAGGTAAAATACGGCGGCGTAGTGTATCTCTGATACTCTGCGCCAATGTAATTGTATGTGAATCTGGCCCATAATATTTATTATTTGGTATAGTACTATGTGGAATAAATTAGACATTTGCATTTACTGTAGGTCACATGACTCCTCAATGAATCCTAATATCCAAATAATTTACAGAAGGGGTACATTCTCTGATATATAACCAAAATATTCTTCAGCAGTCATGTGAGTGGAAGTAAAACATTAACATATTTTCTTTTCACATGTTTATATTTTGTCACTTCAGAGGCCATATTGTTTCTGAAATTCAGGACACTATTTGGACCACACTGAGTCATCGTGGATGGATTCCACACTCAAGTAATGGATTATTTCTGCAAATGACAAAAGAATGCATTTCCTACGTCCAGTAAGTCAAATGGAGGAGATGGGCCAGCAGCAGTTTAAATATAGATCTACATTAGCAATGAATCCTAATGCCGCATACACACGATCACTTTATGTGATGAAAAAAACAACGTTTTCTGTGAAATAAAAAACGACATTTTTGAAACTTCAATTTTCAAAGACGATGTTGCATACACACCAGGGG
This sequence comes from Rana kukunoris, assembly GCA_029574335.1. Classification (NCBI taxonomy): domain Eukaryota; kingdom Metazoa; phylum Chordata; class Amphibia; order Anura; family Ranidae; genus Rana; species Rana kukunoris. The sequence goes on along the minus strand of CM056049.1, from coordinate 623,228,263 downwards.
CGGACTGACCATTAAGTCACTCGGGCACTGCCCGAGGGCCCCATGCCACTAAGGGGCCCCATCAGGGTTGCCAGGCTCAGTAAAACCAGGGACAGTATGTATAAATCTATGTTTTTTTTTTACATCTGTCCCTGATATGTCTGAAACCGACATGCTTTTGATGTTAAAATCCTGTGATTTTAGCTGCCCCGCCTCTGCACTGCCTCCTGGCATGGTGGCCATCTGTAAGCCCAGGGGCCCCATAATCTTCTATTGCCCGGGGGCCCCATGAGTTGTCAGTCCGCCCCTGCTACACACCATTGTTTTTTTTCACAATGCTCTAGCAAAGCGAGGTTACGTTCACCACTCTTTTCCATTGAAGCTCTCTTCATAACTAGCTTCTGGGCATGCGCGGGTTGAAAAACGTTGTTTTAAACAACGTTTTTTGCTACACACACACACGGTGACTTTTTGTGAAACAAAAATTGACGTTTTGAAAAACGACACAAAAAATTGAAGCATGCTTCAATTTTTTGTTGTCGTTTTTTACAAGACATAAAACAACGTTTTCCCCTACACATGGTCAATGAAATTTACGTTTTTAAAAACATCATTTTTTTTCATCACATAAAGTGATCGTGTGTATGCGGCATAAGACTAACTATTGCAAGTTGTCAAAATCGTTATTCGGTAGCTGACAGAAGATAGCTGGGAAAGCTGCTAACATTGAGAGTTCAGTTGTGTGCACAGGAATTTACAAAGAAACTTGATTTGGACAAAATAAAAAAATAACATAAAAAAGTCATATAACATTATTTATATTTATTATTTTTACATTTTGTCCATTTATCAGCCTTTAAAAACACATGTTAGGTTATCAAGGGCCCCACTGCACAATCCCCAGGTGCTCTGTTGGCTCATTGCACTTGGGCAAATCAGTCAGAAAAGGAAATGAATGGCCACGCTCCAGGCTGCAGAATCCTTTCTTTTTTATTGAATAGCAGTAGGGGTCACCACTGACATGCTGGGTGCTAAAAATTCACTTTTTTTCCCTTTTTTTTTCAGTAGAAAAACATAAGCAATAATTTATTAAAGCAGTGCAAAAAGTCTTTTATATCTTTAAATGTAAAAATGATATAGGTAGGCAAATTAGTCAAAGAGATATTGGGGGTTATTTACGAAAGGCAAATCCACTTTGCACTACAAGTGCACTTTCAGTGCAATTTCAAGCGCACTTGTAGTTTGCACTTGTAGTGCAAAGTGGATTTGCCTTTCATAAATAACCCCCAATGCCACACAATGCTAAACCTGGCCTGTATATCTGGGTTTCAAAAATCTCCAGTCACAAACAGTTAGGAAGCATAACATCATAAAACACAGAGCCTTGAAGTTGTCTGCATTCTTCTTTTTCATAATAAGCATCCTTTACCTGCAGACATTCCTCTTTTCACGTCCTCATTGTTCGTTTTTGCTCAGAAGTTGCTCTATTTCTTCTCTGTTCTGTTCACTTCCTGCTTGTCTGATTGTTACTCACCACTGTGAAGGGAGGCTTTACTGCGGTGGTCAGTGACGTGCTCGCCCCCTCCTGGGAACTACATCCGTGCGGCAGGACGCTCTCTACATGTTGAGACTTTAAGGAGGTGTGAATTACTGGGCGTGCCACAATGCATACTGGGAAATGTAGTTCTTATATGAATGAGCGCCGCGAACCAGGAAGTGAATGAGAGAACAGAAACTAGAACGCCGGAGGTGATATAGATGAAGGAATTTAATAGGTATTTACTTGTTTTTTTAACAGCATCATTACACTATTCTGTCTGTCTACCTTGCAGACATTAATTTTAGGCCAAAAAATGTTTCCTTTACAACTCCTTTAATACTGAAGTCTAAATGTTTTTTTCTTACCTTAATGCATTCTTTGAATTAAAGTGATGTTAAGTATTGTTTTATTTTTCTTCTATAAATATAACAAACATGTCATACTTACCTGCTCTGTGCAGTTGGTTTTGCACAAAGCAGCCTCAAACCTCCTCTTCTCGGGTCCCTCTTTGACTCTCCTGGCCCCTCACTCCTGTCGAGTGCCCCCACAACAAGCAGTGTCCATTCAGACATGGAGCCCTGATTCGGCCCGCCCTCTCTCTCCCTAATAGGCTAATTGATTTTGATTGACAGCAGCGGGAGCCAATGGCGCAGCTGCTGTGTCTCAGCCAATCAGGAGGAGAGTCCCGGATGGCCAAGGAAATCGTGGACATCGCTGGAGAGAGATGGGGCTCAGGTAAGTATTAGGGGGTGCTAAGTGGGCTGCTACACACAGAAGTTTTTTTATCTTAGGGCCAGTTCACACCAGACGCAGTTCTATTCAGTTCCGTGAGCATTTTTTCTACACTAAAAATGCATGCACAGTGTTTTCCATGTATTTTAATGGCTCTAGTTCACACCATGCAGAAACTGACCAGAAACTGACTGCATGGTGTGAACTAGAGCCTAGTAGAGCCATTTCAATGGAAAACACTGTGCATGCATTTTGTGCAGAAAAAAAGCACACAGAACTAAACGGAACTGTGTCTGGTGTGAACTGGCCCTTAATGCATAGAATGTGTTAAGATAAAAACACCTTTGACTTTAGAACCCCTTTAAAGCAGCATTAAACCCACAACTAAAAATGTAATGTATTACAGCTTACCAATCATCAGATGTGGCAGCTGCAGTTGTTTTCTTTTTTTCTTTTTTTCCCCCCTCTGTTTTTATCTGGTGATCCGACCATTAACACACCTCCTGTATTAGAGTGCCCCCACTCTGGAAGAAGAACTACAGGGGACACCCTTGGACAGCAGCATTGTCAGTCTGGGGGAGAGGAGTCTTTCATTTCATTTTTACTCCAGCAGATATCAACTCCTCTGACCCTCAACTTTCATGCCTGATGAGGGTTTCATAGCCTGGGAGTTTGATTGCTTCCCCCTGCCTCTGAATGAAGTTTCCAGAGCTTAGGGTGGGAGATTCAAAACAAGCAGCCTGAATATACACTCAGCAGCCACTTTATAAGGTAATCCTGTTTAATTGCTTGGTAACATAAATTGGTAATCAGCCAATCACATGGCAGCAGCTCAATGCATTTAGGTTCAGCGCTACCACAGCAGGAGCCGCTGGTGAATAATTGAATCCCCCACCCTGCACAACCAGGCACACAGAATTTTACAAATCGCTATTGAATCAGAAAACAGTCTTTGCAGCTTTTTTTTTTGTTTGTTTTTTAGGGGTATTGAACTTTGATGGGGAAAGGGGTATAAAGGGATGTCGACTTGACTTTAGCAGAACTTTCCAGAGACAACTTCTTCTGTACAGTCTATTTACACTCTCCTCAGCTCCTCCAGCACAACATTTGCTTGAAGCACCGCAACTCCCAGGACTAGTTGGCACACTGTTATTTGATCTGACAATAGAGCCCAGTCAGATTGGTAGCAAATAGGGTTGTCCCGATACCACTTTTTTAGGACTGAGTACAAGTACCGAGACTTTTTTTCATGTACTCGCCGATACCGAATACCGATACTTTTTTTAAATGTCATGTGACAGTTTTCAAACCACAATACAGACTAAGGATATTTTCTTTAGAAATATGAAGAACTCTAACTCAAGACATTATAAAAGAATAAAAATGAATAAACATTTTTTATTTGCTTGTCACGCAGTAGTAAAAAACTCAAAGAATTTTCACAGAACATGTTGATAAATACAAAAAAAGTATTCTATTTAGGTATCGGGAGCATTTGGGCGAGTACAAGTACTCCCGCAAATACTTGGTATCGGTCCCGATACCGATGCCGATACTAGTATCTGGACAACCCTAGTAGCAAATGCCCTTTACAGGCAGGGAATGCAGGCCCCTTTGGTATTATAGAAAAGTCTTAGTGCCCACCTGTCCTCCTGTGGCTACTAATCCCAGCACCATCTCTTCAGGCACTGCCAGCCCACCTGGCTGCAGCTGCCCCTTTCTCTAGCCCTCTTGGCTAAGCTTCCACAAGATTGACCACACCAAATATTGGATTTCTCTTCTGTTCATTTACTTTCCATTGTGTTAATTAATGAACAATAAACTATTAACACTTCTATTTATGAAAGCATCCTAATTTGCAGCATTTTCTGACACCTACTGTGTGTATACTGTATACTCATCATATATTACTTTAAGTACAATGTGACTATTCAAATATAATTTGGAATGATATGCTGTTTGTGTTGTTGAAAGTTCCTGATATCTGCTTGGCAATCATATAAGAGACAAAAGTAGGTATACAAAAATAATTCAGCTTGGCACAAAGCACAGAGAATAGCAGTGTACCGTGACACAGACTCTGCAGGAGTCACCCATTCTTTTCCTGGGATCCACCCATAACACACACATCTCGGAACACAGCAGATGGGAAGCAAGACATCTTTTTACAGCCTAATGTGTCAGATGAGGGCAGTGTGTGTGTTGTATGCCATGTCCCTGTTTGCACAGGAGTGGAATTACTGTTTAGTGATAATGGAAGCACAAGTCTAATCAGCATAGAATCTCTTGGTTTAGGAGTTCAGACAAGAGGGATTCATAAATTGTATAATTATCTGCAGAAAGGACAAATCTGCATACATTTGGGGGACTAAAAATGGCAAACCAATTTACTAAATCAATTATTCATTTTTCAAAGGTTCTTGTATCCATCCTCTTAATTACCGTATATGAACAAATCTCTTTTATACAGTGCAGGGAATCTGCTCTCTGGGACTGGATTTTTTTCTACACTGGATGAATGCAGGTCACTACAAAGACACATAGGAAACAATTGTTTTCTATGGGACCACACACCACAATGCTCATATGAAGTGCAGTGTGGTACAGTGTGGATAAACAAAACAATGCTGCAATTTTAAGCAGTTCACTGGATGACAGCAGACTGGATGGCACCACACTGCAACACACTGGATGGCACCACACTGGATGCACATTGCACCACACTGCAACACACTGGGTGGCACCACACTGCAGCTACACTGGATGGCTCCACACTGTAGCACGCTGGATGGCACCACACTGGATACTCATTGCACTACCCCCTGCCAGACCTCACACTGACAGCTGGCAGCAGGCCAGTGAATATACAATTAGTCTCGTAAGTACAGTATAGTCTCTTTCACACAGGCTACCAGGGGAAAGTAAAAACAGGCAGTTGTGCGACTGTTTTACTGCCACATCCAAAACCTAACATAAAGGCGGGGGGGCTGCATGCTCACATGCTTTTCATCACACCTCTGGAAAAATTACCATTGTTTGTCAACTTGACAGGTGGTACCTAGGGTGACCACGTGTCCCAGATTGCCCGGGACAGTCCCGCATTTTGTAGGTCTGTCCCCGACACATTCATTCCAGGACAATACAGTGCCCCGGAATGAAACTGACACAGCCGTCCCCCGGGTCATACTGATGCCCCAAAAAAAAGGCCGCCACATCACCGCTTTACTCAATGACAGTACCTGTCCTGGCAAGGAATGCCTGGTGGTGCACAATCCTGCCCCCTGCTTGTGATTGGAGAAATCATAGATCCCGCCTCTTGTGTCCAAACACTGTGCTGTGATTCGCTACAGCACAAGCTGATTTTTGGGAAGGTAGGGTGTCCCTGAATTGTAGTTTGAAAATGTGGTCATCCTAGTGGCACCAGCTGTCAAACTTGGCCTTTGAAGCCAATAAAGCTGCGCCACCACTGTAAGCCAAATGTTAGAGGGGTATTAGTTCCATTCAAAATCACTGGCAATAAGAAATGACAAAAAAATAAAGTAATAACCAGACATTCAGGAGGGGACAAAATCCTCTAAAACACCTGGAATACATTTCTTAGACACCCTCTAAAAAGGTATTCACCACAGATCGCTTTTCAGAGACTGCTGCAGTGTGAACCTAACCTAGCTGAAGGTGCAGAAGAGAGTTCCGATGTGGCCCAATAAAAGCAATAAATGCAACAGTTTCAAACATTGCTTGGTAAACCTGGGTCATGTAGGAGTGTGGTAGCAAGACTATGTGATCATTTGTAGAAAACATTACTGCTCAGAGATTCCCCTCCTTTTGGAAAATTGATAATAAGAGTGTTCTTTTTTTATAACAAAGCTAACACATCGGGCAAGTGATCCTGTTGCCTACTGATCTCTAATTGTTGGACCCATCCACTTTCTTACTGGGCACTCTCTCTTTCTGCCTCTCTTTCAGTGGCGCTGGTGCTCAAAAAATATGGGGAGGCGCAAAAAAAAAAAAAAACAATTGCAGCCTCCCTATGCCCATCAAATGCAGCCACTGTGCCCATCAAATGCAGCCACTGTGCCCATCAAATGCAGCCACTGGGCCCATCAAATGCCATCAATTATCACCACTGTGTCATGCCATCAAATGCAGTCACTGTGCCATGCCATCAAACGCAGTCACTGTGCCATCAATTGTCACCACTGTGCCATGCCATCAAATGCAGTCACTGTGCCATGCCATCAATTGCAGTCACTGTGCCATCATTTGTCACCACTGTGCCATGCCATCAAACGCAGCCACTGTGCTATCAATTGTCACCACTGTGCCATGCCATCAAACGCAGCCACTGTGCCATGCCATTAAAACGCAGCCACTGTGCCATCAATTTTCACCACTGTGCCATGCCAGCAAACGCAGGCACTGTGCCATCAATTGTCGCCACTGTGCCATGCCATCAAACACAGTCACTGTGCCATGCCATGAAACACAGCCACTGTGCCATTAATTGTCACCACTGTGCCATGCCATCAAACGTAACCACTGTGCCATAAATTGTCACCACTGTGCCATGCCATCAAACCCAGCCACTGTGCCTTAAAACGCAGCCACTGTGCCATGCCATCAAACGCAGCCACTGTGCCCATCAATTGTCGTCACTGTGCCAATTGTCGCCACTGTGCCCTTTAATTTTCGCCACTGTGCCCTTTAATTGTTGTCACTGTGCCATTTGATGCAACTGTACCCTTTTTATTGTCGCCACTCTGCCCATTGTCGCCACTGTGCCCATTTGCTGTTTCTGACCATCTCCTGTATCATGTATGCAGTCTCTGACCATCTCTTGTTTCATGTTTGCAGTCTCTGACCATCTCCTGTAGTATATCTGCAGTCTCTGACCATCTCCTGTACTATGTCTGCAGTCTCTGACCATCTCCTGTAGTATATCTGCAGTCTCTGACCATCTCCTGTAGTATATCTGCAGTCTATGACCATCTCTTGTATCATGTTTGCAGTTTCTGACAATCTCCTGTATCATGTATTCAGTCTCTGACAATCTCTATCCCTTTTTACCTTAGTGCGTTCACTCTGGGGAAGGTGCTCTATGGTGACCAGACTGCCCCCCACATTAGAGTTTCCATGTTAAATGCAAGTTGGAACGCTGATGTAAAGGGGAATGCAGTGATCTAATATAGATATAATGTGATCTCATCACCAGAGCCCCCCTTACATTAGAGTTCCCCCTTACAACAAAGTCTGCAACATTCCCGCTTACATCAAATTTCCCCTTGCACTGTAAGGCCGCGTACACACCACTAAATAAATCCGATCAAATCGGTCTGACAGACCGTTTTGATCGGATTTGTCTGCTGGGATATAAATCCCCGCTGGCAGACAGCGCGGTGACGTAGCGGTGACGTTGACGCCGCCATGTCACCGCACCAGGAAGTAAAAAACGTCCACGCATGCGTCGAATCCATTCGACGCATGTGCGGGCAGATATGTCCGATGGTTAGTGTACTAAGCAGCAGACATGTCGGACGGACGGGTTTCCAGCAGACAAATTTTAAAGCATTCTTAAAATTTGTCTGCTGGAAAAACCTGTCTGCTCGCCCGTAAACACGATCGAATTTGTCTGCTGAAACGGTCCGTCGGACCGTTTTCAGCAGATAAATTCGATCGTGTGTACACGGCCTTAGGAGAAATCCTGCACACTCTGATGTAAGGGGAAACTCTGTTGACCTTCATGTAAATGGAGAAATATGATTTTGACTCTTGTTATACCTTATACATATTGCAAGTAGCAGCTGCAAAAATGTTATTGATTTTTGTATGTGTGTAATATAAATATATATTTATTTGATTAAAGAAGAATTGGTTAGAGCAAGTTCTAGAAACTGTAATTCATAGTTCATAGGGTTTAAGGCTCTTTATATATGCAAATTTTACCGTTAATTTTTAACGCTTGAATTATTTTTCCCATTATGGGAGTTGGTGGGGCCTCATATCTAAGGTTTGCCTAAGGCCTCACCAAGCTTAGAGCCGCCTCTGTATGTATGTTTCTGACCAATCCTATGTCAAAACTGAAAGGAATTTCCCTTTTCTACGAAATTTTCCAACAAAAAAGAACCTTCACCAAGACAAAACCACACTTCCACTGGGACGCGGATCTGGGACACACCTTTTCCGAGTCACAGTGTAGCCTTACGCTCCATATTCAACTCCACTAAAAACTCCGCCTTTTGGGAGCTTGCACAAAAAATATCACTCAGATGGAATCTTACCCCTACAAGAATCGCAGCATTCAGCTCCTCAACATCAGACACTTGTTGGAGGTGCAACCAGGGAAGAGATGATCTTCTACATATTCTTTGGACCTGCCCACTCATCCAACCTTATTGGAACTTTGGAAGACAATCTTCCGTATATCTCTCAAACACTGATATCGCCTACCCCTGCTTTGGCGTTGTTAAATTTGACAATAGACTCAATCCATATCTCATTAAGAGTGGTAGTGACTAATATCCTCCTGACAGCTAGACTATCTATTACAAGACTCCACAAATACCGTCCATTGAACACACCCTCGACTTGGTTAACGTGCATCGCAATTTACGAATTAATGTTGGCATCTAGCAAAGGCCAACTCCAAAAGACACAGAACATATGGAAATGGACCAGAATGGACCAGATCAGAGGTATATCTGTGAATCGGTCACACTACGCAGAAAGTTACGTGCATACTACCCTTGAATTTTCTGATAGTTCATGCGATAATAGAACCTTTATTCAGAATGTATTTAAACTTGAAAAGTCTACTTGTTTTTCTGAGCTGTAATAAGTATTCTGATTTCTCTGTAAACGAATAGCGATCGGAATGTAATTGTTAATTACTTCCTTTTTTTCTTTCTCTGTACCTCTTGTGCAAAATTTCAATAAATACTATTGTTTAAAAATGTTAAGGATGCACATTAGTACTGCATGGTGAGGAGTGAAAAATGTGGGTGGAACTCCACTTTAAAGCAAAACTAGATAAGTGAATTAAATGCATACTACTGGGTGATTTCACCATTCATTTACAACACCAATTTAAGTGTGTTGGCAATTAGGCAAAAAAAAAGGTTAAATGGCTCATGAATTTTAAAGCAGTATAAATGATGATAGAATCTCTTTAAAAATTCAGATTTAATTAGAAAAACAGCTTTTAATTTTAACAAATGTTTTCCAAACCTGTAAGGCCGCGTACACACGATCAAACATATCTGCTGAAACTGGTCCGCAGACCAGTTTCAGCGGACATATCCGATCGTGTGTACGGGCAGCAGACAGGTTTCCAGCCGACAAAAGTTTTAAAGTGTGCTTTAAAACTTGTCCACTGGAAACCTGTCCGTCGGACATGTCTGCTAGTTAGTACGCCTAACCAGCGGACCGAAATCTCCCGCATGCGTCGAATGGATTCGACGCATGCGTGGAAGTATTTTACTTCCTGGTTTGGTGACGTGGCGGCGTCAACGTCACCGCTACGTCAACACGCTGTCTGTCCGCGGGGATTTTGGTTTGATCGTGTGTACACACATCAAACCAAAACATCCCAGGAGACATGTCCGATGAAACCGGTCTGTCGGAACGTTTTCATCGGATATGTCTCCTCGTGTGTATGCGGCCTAATATGCAACCATGTTGTCAGATGAATATGCTTGAGAAGAGCAGCCAAAAAAATTATATGCATCATCTCTTGTGAGAAATGCTGTGTATGTATCTAGCTGTGAACTCTACAGTCTTGTCACACAATTGTTTCATACAGAACCAGAAAATTGCTTTAAAACAATCAGGCCATCAGTCAAGGAAGGTGATATCACATGAGAACTTCAGACCAGTATTTTAAAACAGACCTCCAGCCAAAACTTTTTGTTTAATACATATTTGGATAGCCAGTTTAGACTCTCTATATGGTATGAAGTACCCCCCTAAACCACAAAGTATGTTGTGTATCTAAGAGGCAAGGTGGGCTCGTTTTGATGCAAGAAATGGAGTCTATTGACTCTCACTCAACACTCCTAGGGTTCAAGAAATCCTTGGACCTGGCCGACTCCAGATAAAAGACAAAACTTCTTCCAGTCTTCTTCACGACTGCTGTTAGCAATCACGGGGCCCAGTACAGCCTACCTGACATCCCACCCCCCGAAATATCAAATTACATTTTTGCTAAAATGCTTTGGTCACAATGCTGTTTTGCAGCCATGGCAGAAATGATACCCTCACAGTGCATTGCTGGCTGATGATTGACCAAGCATGCACTATGACCCGCATGCTTGGCCAATCACAGCTTGCAAAAATGGAGAGCCAAATTTGGCCAGAGCCAGGGTGGCTTTGGCCAATTATGGCTCAGGTGGTTTAGTACACGCCCCACACTATAAAAGGCTGCCTGCAGGTCGGCCTTGTGTAGTGAGTTGTGGTGGTTAAAGAGAGAAGACACAGAGAGAGAGTGTCATTTTTAGTAGGTAGATAGAGCAGGCAGACAGGCAGGCTAGTCAGTTAAAGTTACAGTGTGTAGAGAATATATATGCATCCCAGGTGTTGTATATATATTTTAACACTGTATAGTTTAGCTAGATCTGCACTTCCTAATTTACTGGCAGGCAGGTGATTATGCTAGCTGCAGTATTCTCACGTATTGTACTGCCTGTGTCCTCTGCAGTGTTCACCTAAAGTTACGTGGTGTTTAATGCCCGTGTCATCTGCAGTGTGCACCTAAAGCTACGTGGTGTGTACTGCCTGTGTCCTCTGCAGTGTGCACCTAAAGCCATGTGGTGTGTATTGCCTGTGTCCTCTGCAGTGTGCACCTAAAGCTAAGTGGTGTGTACTGCCTGTGTCCTCTGCAGTGTGCACTTAAAGCTACGTAGTGTGTGTACTTTCTGTGTCTGTGTCTTTTCTGAATGATTTTCATCCATATTGCAGGAACCAGACATTACATTAAAGCAGTTTTAAAAGACCCTTTTCTTATAGTAATCTAATTTTGTTCAGGGACAGTTCTAAACATGTGCCACTTCACAGGCATACTATAGACACCCAGCAGGTATGATATTTAAAGGAATTTTTCTTTTTTCTTTTTTTCACTTTAAGCATCATTAAAATCACTGCTCCAGAAAAAACGACCGTTTTTAAAACTTTTTTTCCATTAATACATGTTCCCTGGGGCAAGACCCGGGTTCTCAAAGACGTTTTACGACAATAACTTGCATATTAGGCTTTAAAATTAGCACTTTTGAATTCAAACGTTCGAGTCCCAACGTCAAAGGGGTTCTAAATGTTCACGTGAACGGTGCAAGGTTCTGATGCAAACCGAATCGGGGGGGTGTTCGGCTCATCCCTACTGAATGGTAATTATATATTACGATAGTGTTTGGCTTGCAGAGTGGCCCCATTGAACCCAACGGAGAGTTTGATAGGTGGTGCTGCTTGTCAAACTCTGCAGCCTGTGGTACTGTCACGTACCTAGTGGAGATCAAGCTGGAGAGGGGGGTTCTCTTGCACCTCCTGTCTGACCCCCCTGACGGATACAGAGTGGCACGAGGGTCGATGCAATGGATGGCGCTGGCTGAGTCTTGGCAGGAACCTGGTGGCTGGAGAGTGCTGGGCAGACTCTGAGAATGGAAGCTCTGTAACGCTGGGTCAGCAGATGGAGGCATATCCGTGACGTAAGCCAGGAGGTCATCAACAGCCGGACAGAGCAGGTACCAAGACGAGAGGCAGAGACGGGACACAGGCCGGGTTCGGTACACAGTCGTGCAGGAACATCAGGCAGAAGCGGAGTCAGACACAAGCAGGGATCAGGTAGGCAGACGGAGATCAAAGAGTAGGTTCAGGTGATGCCGGGTCAAGACACAGGAAACTTGGATCAGACCGGGTAAACAGACACTAGATGAAAGACCACTCAGCAATGTTCACGTGTCAGTGTTCAGTTTATATAAGGTTACTTGGCGCTCATACGTGCAAAAGCAAAAGCAGAGAACTACTCCAAAATTGGAGCCCTAGAACAATACCAGCATGGGACAGTTTTCTAAATACTGGAACTGTAGGCAAGTATGTTAAACTGATCTACCTGCAGAGCAAGCGGAGGGAGAAAGCTATAGCACTGCAAGGGGTTCCACAGGAGTCACAAAAGAAAACCAGCCAGCTTTCCTCTACTGCAGGTGGCCGGGCCCGCTTTTGGACTGATGGGGCTTATACAGGAGGCCCAGCTGTACTGCTTTATCAGCGGGCCTGGTCTTCACAGATAAAAGGTCCTTCAAGCCAACTCAGGATTCTTTGAAATTAGATCCTGACTGCAAATCACTAGTTGGTTAGCTACTGACTTCTTGGGGAGAGGCAACCACAATTTAGTTAAGTACAAAGTTTAACTCAGCTTCTCAGGTTCCTCAATCAGGCTGAAGTTCCTCCATGGTACTTCGGTCCCCATGTTAAGTATACTAAGGGATCACTAAAGGAATTTTTTTTTTTTTAGCTAAATAGCTTCCTTTACCTTACTGCAGTACTGGTTTTGTGTCCTTATTGTTTGTTTTTGCTTTGAAGTTTCTGTAATCCTGCTATGTTCTCCACACTTCCTGCTTGTCTGTTTCCTTATAACCACAGTGCTGGGAGCTTTCTCACGGTGGTCTAAGCTGTCATTACTGTGTGTCTAAAACTTCCCAGAACCAATCAGTGCCCTGGATTTGTTTGTTTTTGTTCTGTGTCTCTCTCTTCTTCACAGAAACATGAAACCAGTTCAAAAGTTAAACTAACATGCAGGCACATTATATGATTGATTTTTATCTATTTTTAATTATTTTGAAAAGGAATCAGTTAACTTTTATGTCTCTATACCCTGAAAACAGTAGTTTCAGCAAAAAAAAATCCTTTAGTGACCCTTAAGCTTCAAACGTAGGTCTCTATTTAGACACATGGTGACATTACTCAGGCAGCGGGCCTAAGTGAATCCAAGAGCCACCTACATCCCTCGCCCAGGCATGAGGCGTGGTGGAAGTCTGACTTTCCAATGTTTCGCCTGAATCATTTATAGCCCGTCCTAACTTGCACCACTGGCAATAAAGCTCCTAGTGGTTGGCCGGGGAGATATAAATATTTAATTTATTGCAGACTCCCACTCTATTGCCAAGGGCACTCCCAAAAAGCAAACAATAACCAGAGCACAGGAGAAAGTAAACTATTAATCCAGCTTAGCCTGGAAAATACTAAATGTAAATAGACACTCCTCCTTAACCACTTCAGCCCCGGACTATTTTGCTGGTCAATGACCGGGCCACTTTTTGCGATTCGGCACTGCGTTGATTTAACTGACAACTGCGCGGTCGTGCGACGTGGCTCTCAAACAAAATGGACGTCCTTTTTTTTCCACAAATAGAGCTTTCTTTTGGTGGTATTTGATCACCTCTGTGGTTTTTATTTTTTGCGCTATATACAAAAATAGAGCGACAATTTTGAAAAAAATAATTACTTTTTGTTATAAAAAAAATCTCCCAAAAATATATATATATATAAAAAAAAATTCCTCAGTTTAGTCCGATACGTATTCTTCTACATATTTTTCGTAAAAAAATGGAAGTAATTAATATTTAATTTTTACTAGTAATGTCGATCATTAAAGCAACCTAGTGGCCGCAGAGCAGCATCACGTTACATTACGTGATCTTACGCAGCCGAGCTAACCTGCCACTGCAAAACTGCGGTGGGCGGTCGGCAAGCAGTTAAAACATACCTTCAGTATTTTTTCAAATTTCCATCTATTGAATTTTTCTGGATAGAAGAAAATCCTGGACTGCCGCACTCCTTAAAACGATGTCTTTATTGTACAAATAAAATCCAAAAAACAACCAAAGCGATGCAGTCAAAATAAAGTGAACAACAGGAAAAGGTGGCTGACATGTTTCATATCATGTGATGCTTACTCGTAGCTATTTAAATCTTCTGCCTTGTTGTTTTAACTTTAGACAGAAAAACATAAATAATGTTGCCAGTAAATACCTTATACAGCCCACTTCATGTTTCTTGTCTGGTCATTAGCCTAGGCTTATGACATAGGGCCAGATTCATGAAGAGTTAGGCTGGCGGATCCAGTGATCCGCCAGCCTAACTGTCACTTTAAGCCGGCGTTTCTGTTTTCTATAACCAGAAAACAAGAAACGCCGGGTTGAAGTTCCGATGCGAGCAGTGTAAATGAGTTTCGCCATCGCATCGTTACTTCAACTTAAAAATGGCGCCGGGGGCGTTCCCGCTGATTTACGCTCAAAAAATATGTTAATGAGTGGAAATCGGCAATTCAGGAGCGAATTCGGGCGCGACGCAGTGACGTTACGACGTTTCCGGAAGCGATACGCGGCGTATAGATAAAGCAGCCCCCTAGTGGAGTATCCTATGTTAGGTATAGGCGTCGTCATCGCGTCGGAAAAAAAAAAAGCGTCGCTTGCGTAAAAAGTTCATGAATGGGGATGTGACGTCATTGACGTTCACTGACAGAATTTGGAGCATGCGCACGGGGATGCTTTGACACTCGACGCATGCGCAGTACGTTCGCAGCGGGATCGCGCTTAGTTTAAATACTACACGCCCCGTACCCGCCCAATTTGAATTCCGTCGGCTCATTTGCGATACGCTGCCGCAACTTTAGGAGCAAGTGCTTCATGAATGACAGCACTTGCTCCTAAAATTTCTGCAGCGTAATGTAAATGAGAAGCGTTACTCTGGAGCAAAGATGCTCCCATCTACCTGAATCTGGCCCATAATGCACAGCTTTTTCTCACTCTTTTAAGAGTTTGCCAGGAAGAAAGGGGGGATGAGTCAGAAGAGGGTCAATGAGAGCTGCAGGGCTGTAGCAGAGCTGTAGGTGTGTCTCTGTGTGTCTGTGTAAATCCAGGAAGTGAACAAGCAGCAGCTTCAGCTTCCCACAGTTAAAATGGTTGCAACCAGACTCAGTGAAGGGAGATTTCTGCAGCATATTTGGCAAGTACAGAATCACGTTGTATATAAAATAATATGCAAAGTGGTTGGAGGGAAGCTTCAGAATGGCAAAGATGTTTTTATTACAAATTATGTGAGCAGACTGCAGTTCCTCTTTTTAGTCGTATTAAACCCAAACATTTTTATACTGCAGTTTACCAGTTTTTAGAAGTGTTGGCTGCATTCGCTTTCTTTTTTTTTACTTTCTTTCTCTATTTTTACCTGTTGACTTAGCCAGTAAGTCTGTTGTTGGTGTTTTTTTTTCAATAGAACAATCTGATCTGCAGGTGTAGCAGTTTACAGGATGAGACAAATCATTTAACACTGACACTTACAATGATTAGCTTTTATTTATGTAAAACCTTTATGCCAAAAGATTATTTTTTATTTTTTTTTGCTGTAATTGTTTATAAAGTTTTAACTAAGAGTCGGTTCACACTGGAGCGACTTGGGATCCGACTTGAAGTCGTCTCAAGTCGTCCCAAGTCGCGCTGTCCAGAAAAGCAATGTAAGTGAATGGGAGCGGTGTTAATACACACTACTCATGTCGTTCCGACTTCAGAAGAGGTTCCTGTACTACTTCAATCAGACTTCTAGGCGACCTGTACCCATTGATTTCAATGGAAGTCGCTTCCAAGTCTGATCACTGTCTTAACTGAAGCGACTTTCCAGGAAGATAACATACATTTCTCAGGCAAACCTCTCCCTCCCCCTCCCTCTCCCAGAGCTGATTGTTGTTTTATTGGCCACTGGAATGTCTCCTGACCTGGAGATGACTTTAAGTCGTGTTGTAAATCGCCCCAGATCGCCCTGTGGTTCATGCTCAAGTCGTGTCGGAGTTGCTTCTGAAAGTCGTGCTGGAAGTCGTGTCGCCCTAGTGTGGACCGACTCTGAAGTTTGGCTTTTTTTTGCTTAGTGTTTCTAAATCTGCTAGTTCATCTAACACCCCCCCTCCCCCCTTTTCGAACTGACATTGCTGCTGTCCAAAGGTGTCCCTGTGCTCCTTCATCCAGAGTGGAAGCACTGTAATACAAAAGGTGTTTTGCTGGCCAGATCACCAGGTGAAGACAAGGAAAATAAGCCTAAAAAATAAAACAAATGCAGCCACCACATCTAATGATTGATAAGCTGCAATATGTTATATTTTTTGTTTTGGGTTTAATACTGCTTTATAGTAGGGTGGCTACATGTATTTACCACTGTCTGAGCCAACAATGTTGAGGTTCAGCTCATTGTGCTACTGACAACTTCTGCCAGTCAAGCAGCTGAATTTCCTAGAATTTAATCACCCATCTGGAAGTTCCTAAGTGCCAGTTTCCTAGTGGCCGGGAATGCCTGGAGGAGCACAATCCCCGCCCCCCTGCTTGTGATTGGAGAAATCATAAATCCCGCCTCTTGTGTCCAATCGTTGTGCTGTGATTCGTTACAGCACAAGACAATGAATGGGTCTAAGGTCCCCGAACCAAAGAACCAAGGGCCCAGGGGCCCCGTGCAGCTGGGGCCCCTCGGCAGTGCCCAGGTGTGCCCTCTCATTAAGACAGCCCTGGAGTGGGAGACTCAACTTCTGATGGTGGGGTGGCTCTTGACATCTAATGTAAGGGGAGGGGATGCGCTGGACATCTAGTCTTACAGATACAACAGGCCCTTTTGAGGGCAATCATAATGCTGATGCGGCCCACAATAAAATTGAGTTTGACACCCCTGATCTAGATTTTCAAACATACAGTATATACCATGGTTTGTACACTCTGTAACTTTCACACAGCTTAAATAATTTGTCTTGAGTTTTTTGTTCACCAGTAAAATGTAGCAGATTAAATGTTGGCCTAAGTTTACAAAGAAAGATTACTTATTTGCAAAATATTATAACAGAAACTAGAAAAAAAAATATATATATATTTTTGTAAATGTTAATTTTTTTTTCTTGATATAACAAAAAGACCACCAAAAGAAAGCTCTATCTGTCTCAAAAAATGATATAAAATGTATTTGGGTACATTGTTGCATGGCTGAGTAATTCATAGTTTGACAAAAAGATGGAAAATGGCCTGGAACTGACCTTTAGGCCGCGTACACACGGCAGAGAAAAAAAATTGACCCAGTATGTGTGTATGACTGTGTGTCCATAGCGTGTCAAGATCCTACGGGGTAAAAATGACCGCACCAGCCAAGCAGACTCTGGCTGGAAAAAGCGCCCAGAGGCGATTCAGTTCGCATGCGTTGCGCTATACAAGTCATTCATTCATTCATTCATTCAGAGAACCTCGACGGGCAGAACACATCGTTCCGCCCGTCGAGGTTCTCTGCCGGCCGTCAGATTCGACGACCCGTCCGTCGGGAATGGCAACCAGCCTCTCTCTATTTCGGCTCGACGGGTTTCCCGACGGGATGCTCGCCGAATCCGTACACACGGCCGAGGTTCTCGGCAGAATGCGGCTCCCAGCGAGGTTCTCGCTGGTTTCTGCCGAGAACCTCGGCCGTGTGTACGCCGCCTCAAAGCGTTCAAAACCTATTTTGGGGGAAAACTTAAAACTTGGTATAAAAGGAATAGTTATGTTTCTTAAAATTGGTATCACATTTATATTTCCCAGGTAACTTATTACTATGGTCAAATATTAAAAAAGATTACTTATTTAAACAAATTGTAAGGCACCAGTAAACTCCTGAGTTGTAACCTAACTGCAACAATAACAGAACTTTGTGTGTCTTTCAGTGAGTGTGTGAAATGGGAAGGATGCCCAAAAGCTGGTGACCTGAAGTACTTCTGGGTCAGATGAAAAAGCTGTTTCCCTGTGGCTTTAGGTAAAGTATACACCTGTTTCAGTTTCAAATCTTCCATACCAATTCAGAGAATCATGGGAATGGTCATATTCACTCATATATGTCCTAGAGCACCAAGGAAATCCAATCAAAGGTGATGACATGACCTGGTAACCTCACATCATCATATGACCCAGAAAGTAGTAGTTTTAGGTTAGTTGTGAGAAAAAGTATTAAACAAAAGACAAACTATAGTCCATATTTCTGCCATGCACTGAATCCCTTCTGTTTTACAATATGGAAAAAAATATGCAAACATTTTGTGCGTTTGTTTTATTGAGATAGCTTTGTAAGGTTGTTCTTACCAGATCAAATTCCACCGAACTCAGTCAAAGCAGCAGCGAACACAACTAAAGCAAATAAAACAACACATTTGCCTTCAGTGTTGCTCAATGCAGGCACAATGGAAAGGTAAGAAAATTGTGTTAAAGGGTTTTAAACCTTTGTGTTTTTTCAAAACACCTTGCAGTGTCTGCCCCCCCCCCCCTTTTACTTACCTGAGCCCCGAATTTCCGTGGACGCGGTCCCGCGTTGCTCTCTCCACCGCTTCTCAGCTCTTTATCGGATAGATTGATAGCAGCCCAGCCATTGGATCCCACAGCTGTCAATCAAATCCAATGACACGGCTGCCAGGGGGCAGGCCGGGGGCCGAATCATACACTCGAAAGGCTATGGACGCTAAATGTATAACATGGGAGCGCGCAGGCAAGGTAACCCCCTCGGGGGAGAGAGCTTCCCAGAGGGGGTAGTCTGTTACAGGAAAGAGCTGCGAAAAACTGCCATGGGACCCCAGAACAGAAAGATTGGGGGCCACTCTGTGCAAAACGAACTGCACAGTGGAAGTAAGTATGATATGTTTGTTATTTAAAAAAAAACGGAACCTTTACAATCACTTTAAGTCCTATAAGTTCAGCTCACACCACTGCGCTGCGACGCCATCCTCCTTGGGGTTGATGTGCAGTGCACACATTATGGATACGCCAGTCATCTAAACTTTCTGGAACAACATTCCCTCTGAGTTTAAACTTAGGGTCCTTTCACACAGAGCGGACCGTTTTTGATCCGCCCCGTGTGTGTCCGTCGGCTCAGCGGGGATCATCCGTAAATCCCCGCTGAGCTGTCGGCGGACAGGGCGGTCCCCGCACACTGTGCAGAGACCGCCCTATCTCTCCTCCGCTCTCTCCTATGGGGAATCGGATGAATACGGACTGTGTGTCCGTATTCATCCGATCCGATCTTTCAGACGGAAGAAAAATAGGGTTTTCTTCCGTCCGAAAAAACGGATCTTTGCGGACGCGGATCTTTGCGGGCGTTAGTGGATGCATCATACACTAACGGACGCGATCCCATAGGGATGCATTACAAGTCCGTAAACGGACTTGTAAAAAACGGACGAACGGTCCGTACGTGTGAAAGGACCCTAAAGTCCAACCACACAACCTCCTACAAACCACTCTGGTTACATTATTTGGAGAATTTGGAGTTTTAGCAAATTGTAACTGTTTTTGAAAACACACTGGAGCATTGGTTTTCTGTTTCAATAATTTGTATCAAAGAAAAATGGAACATGAAAAGGCGATTACTTCCAGTTGCCATACTGCAGGGCTCAGTTTGCATACATCAAAGTAAGGAGTGCATAAATAATGAAGTGTATGTATAAAGGCCCTTCAGAAGGTTACTGTCTGAGCTCTTGATATGAACGGCGCTAGTGGAAGTGAAGATTCCCGTGAAATAAAATAATTGTATTAGCTTTTATAAAGCCGCCATCTGACAAAGGGGTTATTCTTTACAGGACATTATCATGCCGAGCAATGTGTTTAAAGTAAATAAAAGAAACGAGAGCTAAAAGAGAGGGTCATAGAAAGAGTGGAGCAAAGAAAAAGAGGAGGAATCAGATTAAAAAGAGGATTGTCCAAGAAATGGAGGCGGGAGGATAAAAAGAGAAGGTGGGGGTCCTGTATCTGCTTACCTACAGTTTATTGTTTTCTGTTGGCACAGAGATTTTAAGTCTAACAAAACTGTCTCCTTTCATCAATAAGCAGGACTGATCAGTTTCAATTAATAGTTATCAGTAATATTTTTGTCATATTTCTATCAAACATTAATATAAAATTATTTCCAAAACTAGGCTATCACCACTTATTTAGAATGTCTGGGTATGTTAAGCATAAGACAGTTTGGAGGGAGACTTTGAAAGATCTACATGTGTGATCAAGTTGTTAAAGCCATAGGGCCAGATTCTCAGCGGCGCTACGCCTGCGTAAATGGATTTGCGCGGCGTAATTGTAAATGTGCGCCTGCGTATCGAATGCGCGGTAAACACAGAACCACATACGCGAGAAAATCTTTTTCGTCTGAGCGGCGAAAATGCTTTAAGCTAGCGCGGTGTAGGTGCATAGTTACGCATCGTAAATATTCAGTTCCCATTGAATTAGCATGCGAATATGCAAATGAGGGAGATGTGCGGATTCCCGAAACTACGCACGTTCGGCGTTGGCTATTCGTGGTGCGTGTAACACAAAAGCCTTGAGTAAACACACCCCTCAAAAAAGCAGGGGTAACTTTGCTCAAGACCGTGTGCAAGTCAGCTGGAGAGCAACTACAGCAGCACCATAACGGACGAGCTGAGCAATCACACTTACTGGACAACACATTCGTATGCCAACATGCCAGGGGCAGCCATGGTCTTATCACTACTAATGTATGCAGAGGAAAAGGAGCATAGAAGGAGGAGTAGGAGGAGGGGGGCACGTGAGAGGATCTACCGAGCGCGCATGAGCCTCTTTGGCATGGGGGATGAGGAGGTGTATCGCATCTTCAGATTCAGCCCTGCTGCCAACCTGGAACTAACCACAGCCCTGCAGGATGACATCACCAGCCAGACATACCGCTCACATGCACTGCAGCCACTGGTGAAGGTCCTGGCAACACTTCATTTCCTGGCCAGTGGATCATTCCAGCGTACAAGTGGAGTGGTGGCTGGGATGTCACAAACCAGCATAAGCAGATGTCTGCACCAGGTTATCCCTGCAATCCTCAGATGCATGTCCCACCACATCATCAGACCCACCACTGAGCACCTGCGGCAGAAGGCAATGACAGATTTCTACAGAATTGAAGGAATCCCACGCACCATCGGGGCCATTGTTTGCACACATGTGGCACTCCAGCCCCCCAGTGCCACAGAGCACATATACCGCAATCGGAAGCACTGGCACTCCATCAACGTACAGGCGATAGCCGATGCCAAATACCTCATATGGCACGTCCGTGCCAAAGACCCCGGATCCAGCCATGACAGCTACATATACTGTCAAAGCAACATCCCCGAAGATTTTGAGCAGGACATGTATGGGGACAGCTGGCTGGTTGGTGAGTGACATGGGTGGCAGGCATGACTGTCCCCCCCATGATGCTGACATCACAAGGGGCACATGCATGACTAACATCCTCCTGTCTTTTCCCTTACAGGTGACTCTGCATATGTACTGGGACCCCATCTCATGACTCCTTTCCGGAACCCCCAAACCAGAGGAGAGAGAAGATACAATGACGCACACATCAAAACCTGTGCAGTGGTGGAGCGCACATTTGGCCTCCTGAAGTCCCGTTTCCGATGCCTGGAAAGTCTGGGGGGGCCCTATTATATTCCCCCAACTTTGTGGGTCAGATCATTGGTGCATGTTGCATTCTGCACAACTTTGCCATGAGAAAAGGCCTGCAGATTGCCCTACGTGATGACCTGACCCCCCAACCACACAGCCCCCCCCCCTGCCAGAGGAGACCCCGTCAGCTGATAGAAGAGCAGTCAGGAGGGTCCTCGTGTTACGAATCTTTGACCGTTAAACACACACATACAGCATGGCACACAGACAATGCACGCGTGTACACCACTGTGGTCCCTAGCACACACACCCCACATCCACATCACATTGGATTAGCCCAAGTCCAGCATGTAGGACTTGGGAGCAGCAACGCCACGTCAAGGCCCCAATGATGTTGCTGTCCATTCATACACCATTCACACAGCCGTGGGGATAACCTCTCCCCAACGGCCGAGGGTGACACCCCTTACTGGCAGGAGTGCCCACCCCCTCACATTCACACACCATTCACACTGCATCGTGTGCAGTATCAAATAAAAAAAAAAAGCTCTTACCCAGAGCATAATATAACAAAAAAAAAAATCTCTTACCCAGAGCATAATATAACAAAAAAAAAAGCTCTTACCCAGAGCAAAATAATAAGAAATAAAAAAATTAATGGGCCCGACGGGGGCTCCGCCTGGTGCCACGGCTCCT
Source organism: Rana kukunoris (assembly GCA_029574335.1). Lineage (NCBI taxonomy): Eukaryota > Metazoa > Chordata > Amphibia > Anura > Ranidae > Rana > Rana kukunoris. The sequence continues at coordinate 623,205,904 of CM056049.1, read as the reverse complement.
GCCCCTCACTTGCCCGGGGGCAGCCACAGGTGGGGGGGTAGCAGGTGGAGGAGGAGCATCCCCACATCCCTCCCTGGCTGCCTGCATGCCCTCCAGGGCAACCGCTATGCGTGTCTGCACAGCAGTCTGCTCCTCGACTGCAAGGCGCAGGGCATGAACCTCCCCCACAAGGTCAGAGGTGTTCGCCTGCAGCTCCCCCAGGCTGGTCAGCGTTGCTGCGCTGTTGACAAATGGGAGACGTTTGTGCTGCACGGGCGCATGTGTGGGCGCATTATATACCCTGCGCCGGCGAATCGTAGGGAGGCTTTGCGCATGCGCAGAAGGCATCCACATCACGGCGCGGGTCAACCACGTCACGGCGCGGGTCATCCACGTCACGGCGCATGCTCCGTTCGTCCCGGCCTGCATTTGTATGGGGTCACGCTTCATTACAATGCAACACGCCCACTTCCCTCCTACTTTGTTGTTGCGCCGGATTACGCCAATGATTTTACGCGACGCAGGCGCATCTTGGAGCGCATTTACTTAGGGAATACGGTACTTGCCACTCCGCGTTACGTCGGCGTAGTGCATCTGAGATGCGCAACACCTGCATAATTAGGCGCGCATCTACGAGAATCTGGCCCATAGTTTCTGTTCCAAAATTTCAAGACCTTAGGGCAGGCCCTCTATAAGTGCAACTTTGTGCCTTTCTGTCTGCAGCCATGGAAAATAGAGAGGCTTGCAGGATGAAGGATGTTATATGAGAGGGCACTATATATCGTGACTTCTATATCTATATTTTTAGGTATATATTATAGTCAGCAAGGGCAGACTGACCATTTGGGCACTGCCCGAGCGCCCCATGCCACAAGGGGGGCCCATCAGGGTTGCCAGCCTCAGTAAAACCAGGAACAGTATGTAAAAATCAGTTTTTTTTACATCTATCCATGAAATGTCTCTTAGAGACATCCTTTTGGTCTAAAAATCCCAAGATTATAGCTGCCTTGCCTCTCCAGTACCTTCTCAGTGTGTGTATGTATACTGTGTATGTGTGTGTGTACTGTGTGTCCGTATGTGTATTCTATGTGTATGTATACTGTGCATGTATACTGTAAGGCCACGTACACACGACCAAATGAATCTGTTCAAATCGGTCGGACAGACCGATTTCAACAGATTTGTCTGCTGGCTGTTTTGGTTTGATCGCTGTACACACGATCAAACCAAAATCCCCGCCAGCAGACAGCGCGGTGACGTGGCGGTGACGTGGCGGTGACGTTGACGCCGCCACGTCACCGCACCAGGAAGTAAATCACTTCCGCGCATGCGTCAAATCCATTCAACGCATGTGCGAGCAGGCTTTAAAATCTGTCTGCTGGCCAAATCCGTCGGCTCGCCCGTACACACGATCGAATCTGTCTGCTGAGACGGTCTGTCTGACCGTTTTCAGCAGATAGATTTGATCGTGTGTAGGCGGCCTTAGGCCGCCTACACACGATTGGTCAAAACCGATGAAAACAGACTGAAGGTCCGCTTCATAGGTCCAAACCGATCGTGTGTGGGCCCCATCGGTCAGTTATCCTTCGGTCAAAAAAAAGAGAACTTGCTTTAAAATTTAACCGATGGACGCCTAACCGATAGGTCAAAACCGATCGTTAGTATGCAAAAGCATCAGTTAAAAAGCCGCGCATGCTCACAATTAAGTCGACGCATGCTTGGAAGCATTGAACTTAATTTTCTCAGCACTTTGTTGTGTTTTACGTCACTGCGTTCTGATACGATCGTTTTTTTTTAACCGATGGTGTGTAGGCACATCAGACCATCAGTCAGCTTCATCGGTTAACCGATGAAACCGGTCCTTCGGACCGTTCTCATCGGATGGACTGATCGTGTGTACGTGGCCTATGTGTGTCTACAGTACTCTGTGGCGGCCCTATAATCTCCTAGTGCCCGGGGGCCCCATAATTTCCCATTGCCCAAGGGCCCCATGAGTTGTCAGTCCACCCCCGATAGTCAGCATCTGAAATCTTAATCCTGAATGCAGGACTAACACGTTTTTACCATGTACACAGGAGCTTCTCCCAGGTCCTGTATACATGATAACATGTACTGTAGGGCAGCTTTGTGGAGGTAGACAAGAGAATCAGATTTATCAATGAAATATAATCTGTCATCCAATCAAGATTTCTGCAAATGTAATTAAAGAAAGTTAGGTAAGAAATATCATTACCATCAGTTTTTTTTTAGATTATGCCAATTGGGTATATACTTAGTTTTCCTTACAAATCATATTAGTACACCAATGAAATAAGACTTCCTTGAATCCGTTGTAAATATCGACCATTGCAGGTGAATTTAGGCAGGCGTTTCAGTTGAGATTCCCCCATTCTAAATAAACACTGTCTGCCCATTTTTACAATTCCTAAACATTTGAAAAAAGATCTGAAGGTCTAAAATATCAATAGACAAAACTCATAATGTCCCCCCTTCACCCAAATCGTGACATGTGCAATTACATACAGGCATTGGTTTCACAGCTACAGGCAAATAGGACCTGGACCACAGACCATTAAATAACAGAGGCTTCACTTTAGAGGATTGTAATCACAGCGACACATCAATGAACCCTATAAGCACACTGGTAATATTAGTAGAATGTCTGAGCCTATGAAGGTCCTGTTACAAGACATGAAGGGAGAATGTCTAGTTGTAGGTATTTTTTTAAAGATTGTATGAAATTTAGTACACTCTTTATGTGGAATCATTACTAGTTAATATATAATAAAGACACTTACTTATAACTATAAGTATAGTCTTTTTATGTTTTGCTAATTGTTTTTCAATGTTGCAACTCTACGCTATGTTTTAGCTTCTTCTGTCATGATCATTTTTCCTCATATTGGAAACAAAGGCATGAACCAAAATAGCTGCACCTGCTTGCCTTTCCTGGATTAACTTAAAGGGGTTGTAAAGGTTTGTTCTTTATTTTTTAAATAGGTTCCAACACAGCGTCTCCCCGCAGGTAGGTAGTCCCAAGAGAGGGGGCGAGCACACTGACTAACCACCAGCCAGAACGGCTCGGATGATGGTGGAAAGCTTACTGAGCAGAAACAGTAAGTGAGAAATTCAGACAAAGAAAAAAAAACATTTAGAAGGTAAATGGAAGGAAAAGGTAAGTGAACCAACAATGCACTAGCTTAAAGGAACCTACTTAGAAAATAAAAATAGGCCTTTACAACCCCTTTAAAGGCTAACGAACGCATATTGGACTACAGTACGTTTCACCTGCAGTTAGGGTGTAACAAGAACATGGTGCCAACGGAATCCCTTCACCCCCAAATTCTCTTCTGCAGCAGCTGTCACTTTTGAATACAAACTACAAGGCCCATCAGTGACCATGGTAGATGTGCTTGTAGTTCTCAATTTAACATGTGTTCTGTTGTCACTGCACATTATAGTCCATTACCACTTCCTGCAGCAATCTAACTGAAAGTCCATACCTCAGTACAGACATAGAGCTGGAGGAAGAGTCTCCAGAAGCCTGGCATAGCACCAGTGATCGTAGGTGCAACACTTTGCAGGTTGATGTGCAAAAAAAATATTTTTTTAGCTGCAAATATACAGTTTGTCCATTTATTTTTTATTTTTTGTAAAAGCTGGACTGAACCTTTAAACGCAGCTCAAGCAGGAAATCTATATTTATTGCAGTGTTTCTCAACCTTTTTTCAGTCAAGGCACCAGTGGCGCAGGGGCACAGCCCCACTAATCCATGCGCCGGCCTCTAATCTATGAATGAATTCTGTTTTTATTTATTTTTTAAGCACGTGAGGCTCTAACAGGCTTCCAAAAAGGGTGGGCTCAGGATGCAGAGCACTGCACCCCGAGCACGCCCAGTTGTGTGACAATAGCGAATTAGTATTTGCTATTGTCTTCCTGCTTCTCCTCCTGGCCAATTAGGAAGTGCAATAGACCGAGAGGAGAATCAATCGCGTTGGCCGAGCAGGGGGGAGGATGTACAAGAAGAGAGCAATCTCTCAGTGCTCTGCATCAGCGCCGATTGAGGGCAGAGCGGTGGGGAGGGGTCGAGTGGTAGGGTGGTCTGTTTGCTGCCCCACCCCGGCTGAAGCAACAGCCGTCACTGCAAGGCACCCTTTAAAATTCAGCACAATCTCGAGACACCCCATTCTTAAATGTAATAAACTAAACTAATAGTTTAGCGTATCGCAGCAGCATCCATACATGTGGGTCCAGGGCCGGGACAAGTGATGGGCAGGAGGGGAAGACACACGAAAAGCTCCAAATCAGTGGCTAGCAATCAGGGGCTGCATTTTCACATCTCCTCTGACAGCTAAAGCTGTCACTCCATGCTTCAACATACCTGCTCTCCAGCCCATCCACCCACAACTGACACAGATTGTGCATGTGCAAAACTACCAAGGTGCCCAAGGTTGAAATGCTGCACAATAACAACCTGGGGCTTTGTGTGACAAAAGGGCAAAGGTGATCCACTCACTGGCTTGTTGACCATTTTTGAGCAATTTGTGTAATTTTTTAGGCATTTTGCTAAGGCACCCCTGAAAAACCCAAAAGGCATGGCACCCTGGTTGAAAAAGGCTGGTTTGTAGCATTATTGTAGATAGAGGCTCCTGCGCTACCGAGGGGGGTGGTGGGGTGGGATGGGGTCACTGCTGCAAACACCTGACACTCTGTCCTGGGCAGAGAGAAGTAGCAAATGGAAAAACAAGGGGGGTGATGTCTGCGCTGTGAAAAGTGGGTGAAATCCAAGGGTGGTACGGGAATAAATCCCTGGGCTGGTGAACGTGGGGGAGGGGGGAGGGGGGGAGGGGTGGTGTTTTTAGAACAGAGTGATAGCGTACATAAGTTTAGTGTCGATACGTAAACCGTCAAAATGTAGCACAAAAGATAATATTGAATACTAAACAATTGCAAGTGACAAAGAAGGAGTACAAATTCACAAGCAGTAAATGTACACAATGTGCTGGTCCAAGTAATGTGAAATCAGGGAGAACTACCGCTAGGGGCGCCCCTGAATGTGTAACACAGTGAACAATACAAATAATAATATATAAATCAGTGAAGAAATGCAAAAAAGTCTCTGAAAGTGTTTCCCAAATGTCCCAGAAGACAGGTTCCAACGATGTCCCAGAAGACAGTTTCTAAAAGATGGAGGAAATGGTGCCGGGAAAGGACGTGGTACAGTGAACACTATGGCTATGGCACGAATAGCCAAATAAAACCACCTCTGGCAGGGGGAGCAGGAATACACTTCAATGGACAGAAACGACATCAGCACTCAGCAGTAAGGCATGGAGAAGATACAAAGCAAGTAGGATATGGTGTTATGGAAGTGTCTAAACAGGCAACATCATTCACTCATACATCCACTCACATGGAGGTGATGGATGGTGGGCCTATCTCCCAAGAACACCGAGTTCGTCCTAAGTCCTGGATGCACACCTGGCTCCTCTTCTTCTGTGTCTGAGCTGGGTGGACACTTGGAGCAGATAGAGGGGACCCTCACACAGCATATAGGAGGGGAGAAAAAAAGACCATAGTACAGCCCCGCAAAAATGGAACAGGTTTATTAAAACATATAGGTGCACTCACATTTAGATGATAAAAACTGGGCACAGAAACCAAACGGACGGCAGGGATCAAGGAGCATCAGAGTCCACACGCCTGACGCAGCAAGACCCCCCTGCCGTCCGTTTGGTTTCTGTGCCCAGTTTTTATCATCAAAATGTGAGTCTGCTGACTTGTAAATGGGTGGACCTCCGCTTTAAGAACACCTCTTTTCTATTATCAAAAACAATATACTGGGCGTATAGTCCTAATAGACTTATGATATATACTTATTAAGAAAAGTAATTGGGACACCTGTACATTATCAGCTAATCGTGTGACAGCGATGCAATGCAATAGGACAAGACACCCGGAGCCGATAGATGAGGCTCTTAATCTTGCCACACTGTGATTGGCTTCAAAGCTCTACTTCTGGGGGGAAAAAAGGACGTCAATTTTGTTTGGGTACAACGTTGTACGACCGCGCAATTGTCAGCTAAAGTAACACAGTACAGAATCTCAAAAAAATGCTCTGGTCAGAAAGAAGTGGGTGCGTACTTAACAACCGATGACTCATTGAGCTGTCAGTGGGGTTTCCCTGTTGTCAACTGAAGTGTGAATGAAGTCCCGGTGATCTGGCGATATAGTTCCTCCTAACTATATGGTTCCCCCTTAACTGCACAGGCGCAATCCGAGCCGACGGAAATCACTAAACCTGATCAGCTGTAGCAACAGGTCCAGGGCGATCTGGAATTTCCGATTCGCTCGCTCGACCTCCTGTTTCTTTTTTTTTTTAACATCCTCCAATCCACGGGGATGGTAAGGAATGAGCCTGAATGCCGCCGCCCTGAGCCACGCATTGCACAGGCGCTTCGTCTGCGCCTGTGCAGTCAAGCATGGAACCGTATCGATAGGGGAACTAACTCAACAAGACACCGGCAATTGGAGCTTTCAAAAAAAAAAAAACTGCCAGGCAATGTTTATCAACAAGTGGATGAAACAGAGACAAAAACAAACATTGTTTCTTTTTGTTTATATATCTACAGATCAAAGGGATGAACTTTTATCTGCAGATGAAGTCAGTTTAAAGTGGACCTTCAGTAATTTTTTTCATCTTTCCAGATATTACATTTTCTGCCCTTGTTGTTTTAACTTTGGATACTAAAACTTTTTTTTCTTTCAGTAAATACCTTATACAGCCCCCTTCCTGTTTCTTGTCTGGTCATTGGACTAGGCTTATGACATCATGCACAGCTATCTCTCTCTCGCTCGCGTGAGAGTTTGCCAGGAAGGGAGGGGGATGAGTAATAAGAGGGCCAATGAAAGCAGGAGAGTGCCTCTGTATGTCTGTAAATCCAGGAAGTGAACAGGCAGCAGATTCAGCTGCCCACAGTTAAAATGTCTACAGCCAGACTCAGTGGAGGGAGATTTCTGCAGCATAAGTGGTTGGAGGGAAACTTCAGAATTGCAAAGATGTTTTTATTACAAATTATGTGAGCAGACTGCAGTTCCTCTTTACATTGGTTTTAAAGGCAGAAGGCATTTTATCTTATTGCATTCTACGTGTGCAGCAGCCCCCCTCAGCCCCCTAAAGAAAAATCAAGACTTTAGTATCACTTTAAAGCAACCTGTAAGCAAACCTTCTGTGTGTAGCAGCCTCCCCAGCACCCCCTAATACTTACCTGAGCCCCTTCTCTCTGCAGCAATGTCCATGAGTGTGTTATCTGTCTCAGACATGCCTCCTGATTGGAGAAAAGCACTTCCATAGTGTGAAACACGTCAACCTACCTGCATTTCCCCTGCCTGTACTCACCCAGTGCTTTCAATATTTATGCTTCAATAAAGACTTTCTACTTTACTCTCTGTGTGCATGTGCTGCCGATCCGAAGATTCTCTGTTCCACTCCTCCTGATTGGCTCCCGCAGCTGTCAATCTAAATTAGTCAGCCAATCAGGGGAGAGAGGGAGCCAGGTCATGGTTCTGTGTCTGAATGGATACATGGAGCTCTGACTCGGCTCAGTTGCCCCATAACAAGCTGCTGGCTAAGGGGCACTCACCAGAGGGAGGGGACAGGGGAGCAGCAGAGGGATCCAAGAAGAGGAGGATCTAGGCTGCTCTGTGCAAAATTAACTGCACAAAGGAAGGTAACTATAACATTTTAACTCAAACTCAATGTCTAAACTGGCTGCCTTCAGTATATGTATCCAGCCTTCTCTGTTTATAAACACTGTTCCATGAACATGAACTCCATTCTACTACAATCATTTAGGTACACATACACACACGCACATGCTGCACAAAAGAAACTGCAGGTATTTTACTCTATGTAAACAATGAGTGACTTGTAAGCCGTTAAGCCTAGACCTACTACAAATATTGACACAGCAGCTTTTGATATTTAGTTATGGTCTGCTGATATCTACCATTTAAATTAGTGAATAGGACATCATTTTTTTTTCTATTAATAAAATTGTATTTCTTCTTTTTTATACATTTAAGAGTCAACCCCACTGCAGTAATACAGACCGTATACAGGTTAGTACAGAACCGAACATGGTTATTTATTTGTGAAAACAAGAATGAAAGCATCCCTAGGAAGGCAATGTAACGGGTTCTCACTAACACCCACCACCTCAGCAGCATATACTCGCCTTTTCTTCGCTCTACACTCCATCTGAGCACCACAAACCAAAAATGCTATTTAACCACTTGTTTACTGTGCACATATACCCCCTTCCTGCCCAGGTGAAATTTCAGCTTTCAGCACTGCATCGCTTTAACTGACAATTGCGCGGTCGTGCGACGTGGCCCCCAAACAAAATTGACGTCCTTTTTTTCCTACAAATAGAGCTTTCTTTTGGTGGTATTTGATCACATCTGAGGTTTTTATTTTTTGCGCTATAAACACATTTTTTTTTGAAAAAACACATTATTAATTTAGTTTTTGTTATAATAAATATCAGTTTTTTTTTTTAATTTCTTAATTTAGGCTGATACATATTCTTCGACATATTATTGGTAAAAAGAAAATCGCAATAAGCGTATAGTGATTGGTTTGTGCAAAAGTTATAGCGCCTACAAAATAGGGGACCGAATTATAAAAAATGTTGTATTATTTTTTTTTTACTAGTAATGGCAGCCATCTGCGATTTTTATTGTGACTGCAACATTATGGCGGACACATCGGACACTTTTGACACCATTCACATTTATACAGCGAACAGTGCTATAAATAGGCACTGTTCCAGGGTCGGCCTTTGGGGTGTGCGAGCTGTGCGGCCGCACAGGGTGCCATGGGCAACAGGGGCGCCGTGCGGCGATCACAGCTCGCAGAATGTGAGTGGTAGCAGGGCCAGGCTGGCGCTACCACTAGGCGGATTAGGAAGACAGCCGCCTAGGAAACACTGCCACCTAGGGGCACCGCTGACTCCTGCCTCACCTCTTCCTTCTCATTGTCGCTCCTGGCAGAGGATAGACGGGCGCCGGAAAACCTCTTTGTGTATGTTTAGGTGACCAGGAGGTGAGGGGTAAAGATGTGGGGGGGCGCCACGGGATTAGCTCGCACAGGGCGTCTGAACACCTAAGGCCGGCCCTGGCACTGTTACTGTATAAATGTGACTGGCAAGGAAGGGGTTAACACTAGGGGGTGAGGAAGGGGTTAAATGTGTATCCTGCTAGTGATTCTAACTGTGGGGGGAGGGCACAGACTGGGGGAGGTAACCGATCTGTGTCCCTATGTGTCCCCACAGCATCGGTCTCCTCTCCCTGACAGGACGTGGATCTCTGTGATTACAGCGCGCCCCCAGTGGCCAGAGGAGCCGAGGACGTAGAGCCACCTTGTGGACGTCAATGTACAATGCCGGGGCTTCAAGTGGTTAATTTTTAATATTCAAATCAAACTCTCCCATCCATCCGTGTCTCCATACTTTATTTAGCTGAGAAATCACTTTGAAAAACACACATTGTGGCCATCTTGAGTAAGAGCAAATGATTCATGTAGTATTAATGCCTGGAATCCATTTGCCCTTAGCTCAGGCATGCATGCAAGAGGGTGTGCTTAGCTGCGAAAACCCCTACTCCCCTCCTGAAGACTCCTGGGATGGCATATTTTTTTTAGGCTTGGAAACCAGGAAGTAACTGAGGAAATGTGAAATAAAAAATTAAAACAAGTAAATGCCATATACTTTCCTATCTATTTAGTAATGCTAAGAATTGAAAATTGCTCATGTTGATTGAGAGAATAAAGCTCTGCTCTGTAAATTCCGAATTGTATTAAATGGAGTTTATATATGGCTAAGGACTCTCTGCTTACCCCCGTGTGACCAAGCACCAATGATGTCATATAAGTTATAAGCTACGCCATATACAGAAGAACTGGGTTCTTTGCTCTCATCTGCTCGTGCCCCCCCCCCTAGTAATTTGGATATATATATATATCTTTTGCGGGCCCCAGGGCAACAAAAGATATATACTGTATTTATCGGCACTGCCTCGGAGGGGACAGGGAGGGGGCGGGACGAGCGCTGTCAGATTACATACAGGAGGATCTCCTGTTTACTCGGTAGCGCCTGTAATAGGAAGTCCTGCCATTGGTCACTTTGACTGTTCTGTCTATCATAGGAGGCGGGACTTTGTATTAAAGAGGCTGCCGAGTAAACAGGAGATTCTCCTGTATGTAATCTGTTGGCGCTCGTCTCGCCCCCTCCCTGTCCCCTCCAAGGCTGCAGATGGGCATCGATCAGGCTGCACTGATGCAATGGTGAGGCTGCATTCATTGAAATGGTGAGGCTGCATTCATGGCAATGGTGAGGCTGCATTTATGGCAATGGTGAGGCTGCATTTATGGCACATGTGAGGCTGCATTTATGGCAATGGTGAGGCTACATTCATAGCAATGGTAAGGGTGCATTCATGGCAATGGTGAGTCTGCATTCATGACAATGGTGAGTCTGCATTCATGGAAATGGTGAGTCTGCATTCAGGCAATGGTGAGGCTGCATTCATGGCAATGGTGAGGGTGCATTCATGGCAATGGTGAGGTTGCAATCATGGCAATGGTGAGGCTGCATTCATCGCAATGGTAAGGCTACATTCAAGGCAATGGTAAGGCTGCATTCATGGCAATGGTAAGGCTGCATTCATGGCAATGGTGAGGCTGCATTCATGGCAATGGTGAGACTGCATTCCTGGCAATGGTGAGGTTGCAGGTGGACACTGATTAGGCTGCTTTGATGGGCACTGACCCTTGTTTTGCTTCACATTTCTTTATTAAAACATTTTTTCCTGAAACTTCCCTCTTAAAGTGAAGGTGCGTTTTATAAGCCGATAAATACGTATATCCAGATAACACGGCCAAGCTCATCTTTAGTCCTAAGCGGAACTGTGGGATTTGTTGGGGGCCACAATATATATATATATATACAAATGTACCGCCCCCATGCGATTTGTTTAGGTTAATGACCTGTGTCATTCTGGAAAGGTCCACTGGCTCGGACTGCATTCTGGGGATGTGAGTATCATCTTTGGCCGGCAGTGGGAGCCAGAGGGATTTCTGGCGGATGGAGTCTTCCCTAGCAGCCAATTGGAAAGGGTTTTTCCCCACTGGGCATGCTAGGAGGGGTATATCTGTGATGGAGGTCATGTGTTCTGGGGGGTTGTTCTTTTCCTTCTCCTGCGCGGGGTCCCGGAGTCGGGTGCGACACCCACCTTCAGGGTGTGCGCATCCATGGACCCTTCCAGGCCTTGCTGAGACTCGGTCTGGGATGAAACTAAAGGGACCCCAGTGACTTGCTAGGTTCCCGATGCCGTAGAGATGATCCGGCGCCCGGGCCATAGACAGGTACGCTCTGCTGTCACCCGGTGATCTGTGCTGAGATAACTGCTGGGAGGATTTGCTCTATTCGGACATTTACAAACTATCTAGACTACATTGGCCTGTGGCAGAGGCCTAGAGCCGGGTCAGTGAAAGAGACCTGTTCCTCCCCGTCAGCAATTAAAGTGACGACGCGTGCAAAATTGTATCTTTCAAGGGGCTGATTTTGCTGTACATATATCCAGGCCTGACATCGAGAATCTCTATTTCCTCATCAACCTATCCTCCTTTCACCAAGTTGATGTTTGGATATGTTGGCCTGGAATTAAAGCATTGAGAAAATCTTTATTGACTGTGTGGACACTTAATTACTACTTAGTGGCTTCTGGTGCACCCCTAGACCAAGCAAGAGTAACTTAATCTGCGATCCCATTATTAATCCAGCGGCCCTTTCGGGGGTGACGCTACACAAATAACCCACCTGAGCTCATCTCTTCACCACACACAGCCACAAAGGCAAGGGAATTCTTGTTGGGCAGTATTAGTGCTTGGACAAACACACTTAGGCGGCGTACACACGGCAGGGAATCTCGACGGGCAGAACACATCGTTCCGCCCGTCGAGGTTTCCTGCCGGCCGTCGAAATCGGCGACCCGCCCGTCGGGAATGGCAACCAGCCATTCTTCCAGGAGGGCCGTCGAGGAAATAGAGAGCGTGCTCTCTATTTCGGCTCGACGGGCTTCCCGACGGGAAGCTCGCCGAGACCGTACACACGGCCGAGGTCCTCGCTGGAATGTGCATTCCAGCGAGGTTCTCGCTGGTTTTCAGCGAGAACCTCGGTCGTGTGTACGGCGGCTTAGACCAAGTTTTAATGGTTCAAAAATGTCAGGTAAAAAAAAAAATGCCCTCACACAGGCTCACTTCATCAAATCTGACCCTCTTTGAAAAAAGTTTGGACATCCCTGGATTAGAGTCATGCGATTTTTGCAGGTGAGGTTTTTTTTTATTAGTTCAATACAGTCAGGATTGCTAAAAATATATAGGTCTTTTTTTTATATTGTATCAATCTATAGTACTACTAAAATGGCCCTCTAATGTAGTCCAACTCTGCGCTTAGGATAATAACTCAAAAATCTCTGTACAGATACCTCTGATAAACAATAATATATATATAAAAAAGCAGCTGCTAAAAGAAAATAACAATCATATAAAGCAGAAAAAACTTTCAGACTAGTATACAGTCCAATCTCAATTCTGCAGCAGCGCTGCAAACCTTAAGTTTGTAAAAGACACAGTAAGTTGACCGTCCGGGATTGCTTGAAAATTGTGCTTCCAATCACCAACACTGTTCACCACGTGGGGGGAGAAAGAAAGTCCCCTTTGGGGAAACACTTACCAGATGGTAATGATCAGAGAGCCCATCAATACATTTCCTTTAGTCACCGTCTCGATCTTATTACTCTCCAGGTATATTGGATCAAAAATTCGCAAGTGTGTAGGGAAAGAAAAAATATCTACATAGAGCAGTATCGTTTGATATCTTTTAATAGCCCAAAAATAGATCCCCCTTACAAGTGCATGCGTACCATAGTTAAATAAGTTTCAGGCAAATTACTGATCTTAAAAAGTCTGTGTGTGTGTGAACTCTTCACTGGATACCTGAGGACCGCAGGACTTCCTGCAGTTTCCTGGTTTCCTCCGTGTGGAGCGCACGCGTCACTTCCGGGTTAGGTGCTGAAAACCACGCTCTGACGTTTCGTCGTTTAGGACTTCTTCTGAGAGCGTCTCAGAAGAAGTCCTAAACGACGAAACGTCAGAGCGTGGTTGTTCAGCACCTAACCCGGAAGTGACGCGTGCAGGAACTGCAGGAAGTCCTTCCAAGCGGTCCTCAGGTATCCAGTGAAGAGTTCACACACACACAGACTGATTTTAAGTATCAGTAATTTGCCTGAAACTTATTTAACTATGGTACGCATGCACTTGTAAGGGGGATCTATTTTTGGGCTATTAAAAGATATCAAACGATACTGCTCTATGTAGATATTTTTTCTTTCCCTACACACTTGCGAATTTTTGATCCAATATACCTGGAGAGTAATAAGATCGAGACGGTGACTAAAGGAAATGTATTGATGGGCTCTCTGATCATTACCATCTGGTAAGTGTTTCCCCAAAGGGGACTTTCTTTCTCCCCCCACGTGGTGAACAGTGTTGGTGATTGGAAGCACAATTTTCAAGCAATCCCGGACGGTCAACTTACTGTGTCTTTTACAAACTTAAGGTTTGCAGCGCTGCTGCAGAATTGAGATTGGACTGTATACTAGTCTGAAAGTTTTTTCTGCTTTATATGACTTTTTTTTATATTATTATTATTTTCATGTACTCATACCTCAAACCATCCTGATTTCCCAAGATTTGAACCAAAGTCTTATGGACCCACTCCATGTCCTTAGTTTGGTGTTAAAGTGGTTGTAAACCTCAGACATGAAATATGAACAAAGCATATCTCTCTGTAGTGTGTACTTGTCTACTTTCAGAGCACTAAATGCCATTTTTGTCTGCTGCTTCATTCCTCTGCTATAAGCATGAGTCGCTCCTGATTAGTTTTTTTGACACCGAGAGAAAAAAGGTAAATTCTGCACTTTGAATGGACATGTAGGCGACCGATAGATGTAGCTAAACATATACAACTTATGTAGGAGGATTTTTTTCCCATCTGTTTGTATCACCTGTGAATGGTCCCTTCACTGGATGTATGTGATGCCACGTACACACGATCACTTTTTGTGATGAATAAAAACGACGTTTCAAGTGATGAAACAAAAGTACGTTTTTCAAACTTCATTTTCCAAAACGACGTTGCATACACACCATCATTTTTCCAAAATGCTCTAGCAAAGCGTGGTGACGTACACCACGTTCGACGGTACTCTGTTCCATTGAAGCTCCGTCTCATAACTTGCCTCTGAGCATGCGCGGCTTTAAAAACGTTGTTTTTAACGTTGTTTTGCCCACACACCATCACTTTTTATGACCCAAAAAACAACGTTTTGAAAAACGACACAAAAAATTCAAGCATGTTCGAATTTTTTTTTGGTCGTTTTTTTGAAGACATAAAACAACGTTTTGCCCACACACAGTGATTTTAAATGACATTTTTGAAAACATCGTTTTTTTTCATCACAAAAAGTGATCGTGTGTACGCGGCATAAGGGTTTACATCCACTTTGAAGGTATAGTAGGCATCAAGTTAGGTTTAAGCATTAGGACCCTAGACCAGCTTTACTTGTAAGCAGGTTAAAAATGTGTGTGTAGGTAGTTTTCCAGCAGCCAGGCCAGGTTGGGGAAAGGGCTAAATAATTTCAGCTCAGTTCCTGGGGTTTGATCTTAGCTGGCCCACCTGTGCTATAAATAGGATGATGACTAAGGTCCAGGGGGCAGCCATAGAATTGGAACTTGGGTACAAACTCATCCGCTGGGGCAAGAGTGGTGCAGAAAAATCCAGGGATCACGGACAGCCATCCAGCCATGGACAATGCCATAATGGCTTCTTGTAATGAAGGGGGGTAGGTAGAACCAAATTATCAAGTATCAATAGCTACCTATAGGACTGGTAGCAGTGCTAAAGTGGCAGCCCGTACGTGAAATTCCACCTAAATGGAATTGGATAATGAGTGGGGGTGAGGTAGTAGGTGTTGGCGCCTCTTTATATGAAAAAGTGATGTTGGGTAAATAAAATGCAGCCCTAAAACAAATATGTGCTTACATCCACATTGGGTAAACCATAAAAATAAATAATAAAAATGAATACAAAAATAAATAAATAAATATACACATGTAAAAAAAAACGTGCTAATAGATGATATAATATAGTATTATAAGGTGCTCTGTGCCATAAAATTGGATTGAAGTTATATTTAGGCAGTCCATGCAAAAAAGTGCTTAGTGCTTCATGAAATAATTCAAATGGCTGTGATCATTCAGTGCTCCCTCTCCTCATGCTCTGATAGGTCCCTCACTCACCAGATCCAGGTACCCACAAGGGGTTAAAGGCTTTCACAGTGTTAGCCCCTGTGTGGCTCTGTGGCAGTCTCCTCTGGCTTCAGGTGCTTTGGGTCTAATACACGGCTCAAAGAAGAAAAAGTGCCCACATAGCGTAATACAGTATGCTAAGTTTTTATTGTAGACAAAAAAGTCAGGTACTCACATTTAAGCATAAAGTAACAGGCGTATCATAAAGTGTGTGATCCACGAGTGTGTACGACTGAAAGATTATCACGCTCGACCGGTTTCGTCTAATGACATCATCTGGAGCGTGTACCTGGATCTGGTGAGTGAGGGACCTATCAGAGCATGAGGAGAGAGCACTGAATGATCACAGCCATTTGAATTATTTCATGAAGCACTAAGCACGTTTTTGCATGGACTGCCTAAATATAACTTCAATCCAATTTTATGGCACAGAGCACCTTATAATACTATATTATATCATCTATTAGCACGTTTTTTTACATTGTATATTTATTTATTTATTTTTGTATTCATTTTTATTTTATTTTTTTATGGTTTATCCAATGTGGATGTAAGTAGTGTTGCAAATACTTTCTCTGCCCTTCTGTGTTTTGTGTATAAAAAAATAAATAAATTAGCTTTAGTTTAGTCATATAAGTTTGTGTAAGTAGAGTTAGTGTTTAGTGCATATTAGTTTAGTAATCCAGGAAAATATCACGAATATTCGATATTAGCGAATATTTCACGAATATTCTTCTATATATTCGTGAAATATCGCGAAATCGAATATGGCGTATTCTGCTCAATACTAGATGTAAGCACATATTTGTTTTAGGGCTGCATTTTATTTACCCAACATCACTTTTTCATATAAAGAGGCGCCAACACCTACTACCTCACCCCCACTCATAATGGCTTCTTACCTCATAGAGGTATAGTTAGGATCAGGGACAGAACATTGTTTGTTATGTACTGCCAAGCTTTGTACAGTTAAGTCATGTTAACCGTTATGAGATTGGTCGGAAATTACTCAAACGGGTGTATGTTGGTTCTGGCATATTCCAAAGAACCTGGGTCTGTAAAGCACATGTGGGGTATGAAGAAACACTAATACAAAGATTTGCCCGGCAAAGGCAACAAGAGGAAAGTAGTTGCTATGAGTAACCGAGAGAAGGAACAGGCTACAAGCAACCAGTCGTTAGGCGTGGTACCTGGTAAGGTGACAGATCCTCCAGTAGGGTGCGGGATCAATGTTCTGGCTCCCTTCCTAACGGTCCAATGGCAATCAGATCTAAAACTCGCATTACGGATATCTATGGCCTGGTCACATGGTACTGGAAGTTGAAAAGCTAAATAAGAGCATGCATGAGGTCCGTACTAGATGCTCACTGGGACCCCATTCTGTTACTGGGAGTGAGGTAACAGAGGCACACTGGACTGGTGGAGTAGGCACAGGCTCTGCATGTCCCTCCTAATGCAACACATACAAGTTACAGTGTGTAGTGACATGGATCAGGTCGCTTTCAGAGGAACTCGGCACTTTATTACTGCACACAGTGAAGGCTTATCTGTGAGGCCGCGTACACACGAGGGGATATGTCCGCTGAAAACGGTCCGATGGACCGTTTCAGCAGACATCTCCGCTCGTGTGTATGGGCTAGCGGACAGATTTCTCCACCCGACAGATTTCAAAGCATGCTTTGAAATCTATCCGGTGGGAATCTGTCCGCCCGACATGTCTGCTGGTTAGTACACTTACCAGCAGACATGTCGGCTCCCACCACCGCCGCGCCGCTGCCGAATGGATTCGGCGCATGCGCGGAAGTGTTTTACTTCCTGGTGCGGTGACGTGGCGGTGTCGCGGCGGCGGCCACGTCACCGCCGCGTCACCACTACGTCACCGCGCCGTCCGGCGGCGGGGAATTTGATCCGATGGTGTGTACACGCCATCGGATCAAACTCCCGATCGGACATATCCGATGGAAATGGTCCGCGGACCGTTTTCATCGGATATATCCGATCGTCTGTACGCCGCCTAAGTCGGGGGACTGCCCTAATGTTTGACTTTTCACATGACTGCAGTCTCCACCTGGTTCCGGGCATTGATGTGTGTGCAAAGGTACCCATGCACACAGGGCAAGTAGACCCTGCCTACACACTTGCCGTAGTTGGAGAAGGACCACCTCTGCCTCCTGCCAACACAGCTAACTGCATTAAAGGGGTTGTAAAGGAAAAACATTTTTTTCATAATAAGCATCCTTTACCTGCAGACATTCCTCTTTTCACTTTCTCATTGTTCGTTTTTGTTTAGAAGTTGCTCTATTTCTTCTTTGTTCTGTTCACTTCCTGCTTGTCTGATTGTTACTCACCACCGTGAAGGGAGACTTTACTGCGGTGGTCAGTGACGTGCTCACCCCCTCCTGGGAACCACATCTGTGTGGCAGGACGCTCTCTACGTGTTAGAGCCATCCGGGATGAGGGGAGGCAGAGGCAGCGCAACCAGCGACACAATATTAACCGCCAGCTGAGGATGCAGGCCCAGACCAATCACTTCCTCGGCCTTGGATGAGCCACCTCCAGATGCCCCACCCCCCCCCCCCCCACCCGAGGCTCCCTCCAGGCAGCTGAGGAGCCAGAGAGGTGGCACCAGGCGCAGCCCCCGTCAGGCCAAATGAGTGCCGTTAATTTTTTCTTGTGCTCATAATATTTTTTTTATTATTACTTTTTCTGCTCAGGATATGAGTTTTTGGATTTGATTTGTACTCAGGTCATGAGCCTTTTATTTTTTTATGACTGCACATGGTCAGTAGTGTAGACTACAGTGTGAATGGTGTGTGAATGTGGGGGTGACACTCCTGCCAGTAAGGGGTGTCACCCTGGGTCGTGAAGGAGAGGTTATCCCCACGACCGTGTGAATGGTGTATGAATGGACAGCAACATAATTGGGGCCTTGGTGTGGCGTTGCTGCCCCCAAGTCCGGCATGCCGGACTTGGGCTAATCCAATGTGATGTGGATGTGATGTGTGTGATCTAGGGACCACAGTGGTGTGCATGCGTGCATTGTCTGTGTGTCATGCTGAATGTGTGTGTTTAACATTCAAAGATGCCTACTACGAGGCACCTCCTGACTGCTCTTCCCTCAGCAGACGGGGTAGCCTCGGGCAGGGGGAGACTGTGTGGGTAGGGGGTCAGGTCATCACATATGTCAATCCCCAGGCCCTTTCTCATGGTGTAGTTGTGCAGCACACAACATGCACCGATGATCTGGCACACAAAGTTTGGGGATTACAACAGGGCCCCCCCGGACTTATCCAGGCATCGTAAACGCGACTTCAGGAGGCCAAATGTTTGCTCCACCACTGCACGGGTGCGTATGTGTGCTTCATTGTATTTTCTCTCTCCTCTGGTTTGGGGATTCCGGTATGGAGTCAGGAGATGGGGCCCAAGTGCATATGTCGAGTCACCTAAAAGGGAAAAGACAGGAGGATGTTAGCCGTGCATGTGCCCCTTGTGATGTCTGCATCATGGAGTCGGACAGTCATGCCTGACTCCCATG
Organism: Rana kukunoris; assembly: GCA_029574335.1. Lineage (NCBI taxonomy): Eukaryota > Metazoa > Chordata > Amphibia > Anura > Ranidae > Rana > Rana kukunoris. The sequence continues at coordinate 623,186,960 of CM056049.1, read as the reverse complement.
TCACTCACCAACCAACCAGCTGTCCCTGTACACGTTCTGTTCAAATTTCGTTGGGATGTTGCTTTGACGGTATATGTAGCTGTAGTGGCTGGACCTGGGGTGTTTGGCACAGACGTGCCATATGAGACATTGAGCATCAGCTATCACCTGTATGTTGATGGAATGCCAATGCTTCCGATTGCGATATATGTGCTTTGTGGCACGGGGGGCTATAGTGCCACATGTGTGCAATCAATGGCCCCGATGGTGCGTGGGAATCCAGCAAGTCTGTAGAAATCCAGCATTGCCTTCTGCCGCAGGTGCTCATTGGTGGGTCTGATGATGTGGTGGGACATGCGTCTGAGGATTGCGGGGACAACCTGGTGCACACATCTGCTCATGGTGGATTGTGACATCCCAGACACGACTCCACTTGTACGCTAAAAAGATCCACTGGCGAGGAAATGGAGTGTTGCCAGTACCTTGACCAGTGGCTGCACTGCATGTGAGCGGTGTGTCTTGCTGGTGATGTCATCTTTTAGGGCTGTGGTTATTTTCAGGATGGCATCAGGGCTGAATCTGAAGATGCGATACACCTCCTCATCACCCATGCCAAAGAGGCTCATGCGCGTGCGGTATATCCTCTCCCGTGCCCTCCTCCTTGGTGCCGGTGGACCCATTAGTAGTGCTAGGACCACGGCTGCCCCTGGCATGTTGGCAGACATGCTGGCGTGTTGTCCTGCAAGTGGGGTTGCTCAGCTTGCTCAGCTCGTCCGTAACGGTGCTGCTGTAGCTGCTCTCCAGCTGACCTGTGCACGTCAGGTGCAAAGATAAACCATCTTTTTGATGGAATAACTTTACGCCGGACGTGCGACTTACGCGCACCGTGCGTAGCCTGCGCCACCCGCACGTACATGCGTGAGTCGCCGTATCTCCCTCATTTGCATATTTTGCTTGCCCCCATCATCCGAGCCGTTCTGGCTTGGGGTTTGTGATCCAGAATAGCTTACTGAGGAGGAACAGGAAGTAAGAAATTCAGACAAAGAAAACAAAGAAAAAAAAATTTAGAAGGGAAATCGAAGGAAAAGATAAGTAAACCAACAATGCACTAGCTTAAGGAAACCAATTTAGAAAATAAAAAACAAACCTTTACAACCCCTTTAATCAGCCAATCATGTGCAAGCAAACATCAAGTTATATTACACAAATATACTGAATCATCACTTTTGATATATATATATTAACCTCCCTGGCGGTATGATTCTTTCAGATTTTAGGTGCTAAAAGCGGTACCATTATTTGCAAGGGAATTTGGCGTTTTATACTGTAGGCTTGTAATTCTTAGGAATAACTCACTGAAATCTATCCAAACAAGAGTCTAATAGGCATCCCGGGTATGATTTTTTTTTTTTTTCTTATTAAAAATTATAATATAATAAATAATTATAAAAAATTATAACAAATAATAATATAATTATAGTAAAAATAATTCAATAATGTAATCAAATCAAAATCACTGAAATTTGCTCAGTTGCAGAATTTTTGCTGTCATTATTTTTTTTTTTTTATGACGAATTTCCCCATAAATCGCTATCGCTAAATTCTGCAAGTGATTCTGATTTATTATCGCTGTTTTTTAGCTGCTCTAAAACAATTTTTGCCATAAAGGGACACTTTTGGTTGCTATGGGCAATCTACAGTTTGCAGGGAGAAAGAACAGTTTTTATTATATAAAAGGACATGTAGTGTACAGGGCAGACCACTAGGGACATGGGGGGTGTGTATTTTTTACATACAGTACTGTAATCTATAAGATTACAGTGTACTGTATGTATAGTGTTTGTTTACTTTTTTAAATTTGGCGCCGTCCCCCCCCCTACGTTGCGACGTTTGCAGGGAAGGGAATCGGCGGAACACACAGCATCAGGCGGACATCCGCCCGCCGTGTGCTGCGGGGATTCATCGCTGGATCGCAGAGAAAAGGTAAGTAAACTTTTTTCTGCATCCAGCGAGGCAAGCCCGTGTGTGGCACGGGGTTACCGATCGTAGCTTTAAAATCTCACCCCGTGCCACACACGGGAAGACCGCCAGGGAGGTTAAAGCATACACAAAAGCAAGCAGTCACTTCCAGCGCTAAGATGAACAACAGCAATCCCAAGTGCTAGGCGGATGCAGTCCTCCTCAGATGGGGTAATCCAAAGTGATACTACAAAAACAAATGGACAAGAAGGTGCACCAACTGCATTACCGACAACATTTATTAAATATGGAATAGCTAAAAATGAATGCTCACAAAGTAGCAACTGATATATGCCAATAAACCACAAGATGTCGTGCACTGCAGACTCATGTACTCAAATTGCATCAGCATGCTAGGCTATCTAGGTTGCCTAGCTCTGAGGAAGGGGGGGCGCCCCCTAAATTTCGTAAGCTATACACCCCTTTAATGCAATTGGCGTACGTGGTTCCGCATTGCACGGCATGTTGTGGTTCATTGGCTTATATCATTTGCCACTTTGTGAGTAATCATTTTTAGCTATTCCAATATGTAATAAATGCTGTCGGTAATGCACTAGGTGTGTGCACCTTCTTGTCCATTTGTTTTTGGAATATGTTAAAGCATGCCTTCTGCAACCATCCTATTTACGTTTCTTTCAAAGATATACTGTTAGCTGAGATGGTCATTCGACTGAAGTTGAATAGTACTTCTATTTAAAGTGGAGTTCCACCCAGGAAAACCACATTTGGCCAAAAGTCTTAAAAAAAGACATTAAAAAAAACGTGAAAAAAAAATAAAAAATACTCACCCGAAATACCTATAATCTGCCTCTTCCACACCGCGGTGTCTTTTCTTCTTGTCCTTCTCCTTGTGAATGGGGCGCGCTGCTTTCTGGGAACTGTGTGTGTTCTCAGAGAGCAGCGCGCCCATTCACAAGCCAGCGTGAGACTCACGCAGGCGCAGTAGGAAATGGGCAGTGAAGCCGTAAGGCTTCACCGCCTGTCTCCCATAGTGTGAATGGCGGCACGGGACCCGGAGCGATCGTGGGACCGGCATCGGGGGGGGGTCGTCAGCGCGGGCGCCTAGGACAGGTAAGTGTCCTTATTCAAAGTCAGCAGCTACACTGTTAGTAGCTGCCGACTTTGAAAAAAAAAAATGCGGGTGGAGCTCCGCTTTAATAATGTTTAAGTGTTTGTCCCACCATACACTCACATTTTCCGTCCATGCCATTATCTGCAGGCAGTATAGGTATCAGTATATGTATAGGATTTCTTTAGAAGAGCGATGACATTTGGGGCTGGCCGTGCGCACAGATGTATGGACACGCATTCAAGACACACCCATTATTATTTTTACACATTGTTGCTCAGAGGCTATCTGTGTGTGTGTGTGTGCTCTCCACATCCTGCTAGGTTTATTATTTGCACTTGTAATTACCAGGGGTAAATATGTCATTCCATAACATCTGCTCAGCGAATTAGAGAAATACACAGAAAAAACAGGTGTGTTTCTCTTATTCCTGCTCTACCACCAGTTCAAAGTTACAGGTAACACCTGTTGGATATAATAGAGTGAGCTATTGCAGGTAATCTTGTTTAATTGTATATCCCGAAGGCTCAGGGTCCAAAGTGTATCTCAAGGCAACTAGCTAAATAGGTGCACTTCTAGTTCTGTTAAGGTAGCCAACTCAGTTTATAGAGGAATGGCCACTTGAATTAACACTAGGGTTGAGGTTTATATCAGGTCTACCATGAGCTTGAGGTGAACCTATCTTGTTCAAGTTTTGTGATCCTAGCGAACCAACATTCTGCTACCCGGAATCTTTATAACATTAAATGAGAAGTATGGGCAAAGCTCTTTTGGCCATACTCCTCTTGTGGGTCACAAAAGTGCACTTAGTTCTGCACTACTGTGACTCAGGTTCAGATTCAGATCTTTTAGGCAATCAACACCTTTTGCTGCCTTTTTTGTTCTCATTATTGCAGACTTATTTGTCCATAATTTTTTTTTGTGCTTGATTTTAGGTCAGTGGTCACTTTTATCTCCTGTCCTGTTCATAGCTATCTTAAAGCGGTTGTATACCCTCTGGTCCTAATTTAACAATGCATATGGTTTTGAAGAACTAATAGTTGTAAATTGATTGAGCGCTATTGTTTTAATTACATTCGTTTACTCACTGTTTTACAGATGATCGTTTAAAATAAATTCCCAAGTTATATCAGCGCCATATTACTTGTGGTCTTCCGCGTTCAGCTCTATTTCTATTTCCGCCCACAGTCTCTTCTTTGCTGTGTAATCCTGCGCGTGCGCAGTAAGTTCGCTAGTCAAGCCTCTTCTTGGGGAGGAAATATCTGCCTAACAATCGCGGGATGTCGGGGCTAACGTCAACAGAAAATTGCGCAGCCCCGACATAAACAAAGGATGTTTCGGGTCTTGGCTTGCCGGAGTTATCGATGATGCGGCTCATGCGCGTATAGACGTCACCACTCGGCAATATAGCGATAACAGGAAAAGGAAGCAGGTGAGCAAAAAAAAAACATTTCAATAGATTAAGGAGATTAGGAGACGTAATTACATGGAATGTTTCGAGATATTGGGTATACAACCGCTTTAATTTTGGGGTTTTTGAAAATGTGGGGAATGGGGATGTATTGCTTTTTAGATATGTTGATAGGACCTTTTTTCAGGTTAAACTGCTTTTTTCAAGCATTTGCTTGTTCCTGACCATCTGTTCTTGGAGCTGCCTTTCGTTGGCAGCATGCCGCGGCATCATTGAAAAAGAAGATAAAACATAAATATGAAACCACCTAACGTTATATTACTTTTAATGTACTCTCCTAACCCACGTAGATAGATGTTACGGGTAGGCATAGTTCAGTTAGGCGGCGGCCTATCCCCCTCAAATAAAACTTGCTGCTGACCAATCTTACACTTCTCTATCCTCTGCTGTATCTAATATTCTTGTAATAAGTTTATTCTTGGAGTCAGATAGTTTAAAAATTAAAACAACAGTGTCATCTGGAGAAGGTTCTTGGTGGAATGTTAAAGTGGAGTTTCACCCAAAAGTGGAACTTCTGCTTAAACCACTCCTCACCCCCTTATTTTTTTTTTGGGGGGGGGGGTATTAGGGGCTTTAGTAGAAGTGGGACTTCCTGTCCCACTTTCTCCTTCCGCCCAGGGACCGCTTAGGCAAATCGTCATATCGCCTAATGCGGCCCCCTCCCTGTAGGCGATCACCTAGGACACGTGTGTGTGTTTAGTTATGCACCAAGGGTCTGCAAATTGGGTTCCACTTGATCCTGATTGCTTTTCCCTCCCTCCACCCCTTTTTCCTAAAAAGTTGGTTTTATGGCATCAAAATGGATTGGTTTGCTTAGCCCAACTCACCCTCTCTCTCTCTCTCTCTCTCTCTCTCTCTCTCTCTCTATATATATATATGTATGTATATAATTTTCTCCTCATATTTGTCGTTTCCCTGGTTCATTTTGTTCTATTTCTATGGGGACGCTGGAGGAGACGCTGTGTACAGCTGCACACCCTTTGAGGTGAGTGCGGCGGTTGTTGCCTTTGCAGCTGAGAATTTGCTAAACCACTTCAGGGAGGCAGATTCGAGCTTTCCCTTTTAGGGACTGATTTTGGGGCGGGATCTGCTTATCATGCACAGGTGCATGTCTTTATACACATACACACATTTATACTGGAGGGCCCTTTGGAGAGAGCCACAGCAGACTTCTTAGGCTCTAAGGAAAGGGGTGCGCCCCAGAAACGTTAGCCATTCTGTCGCTAAAAGGGTACCATTGAATCCTCGGTATCATCTTTATTTGCTGGCTGGGACCAAGATGACTGGTCTGACCAATTGATTAAGCTGTATCTAGACTCTCGTTTGTGAGTATATTTTACTTGTTTTTATTAAAATAAAAATCTCTTATGATAAATGCACTAGGTCGGTGCGCCCTCCCTCTTTTGTTTTTTACACGTGACAGGTCCCAGGCAATCTCCTGTCCACTCAGGGAGCTCAGCGCCATTCACGCATGCGCAGTGAGTGCCCGGCCATGAAGCCGAAAGGTGTCACAAGTGCCCACAGTTAGAATGGAGGTGCCAGCGGAGGGGGGGGGGGGGGGGGCGGCTCGTCGCTGGACAGTGGAACAGGTAAGTGTCTGTTTATTAAAAGCCAGCAGCTACACTTTTTGTAGCTGTGGGCTGGATCTGTGACTATTGCAGTCACAGATCCAGCCATCCCTGCTCAACCATCCCTGTGCAATACTCTGCAATACCCTTACCCCTGTGCAATACTCTGCAATACCACTACCCCCTGTGAAATACTCTGCAATACCTCTACCCCTGTGCAATACTCTGCAAAACCCCTACCCGTGCGCAATACTCTGCAATACCCCTACCCCCTGTGCAATACTCTGCAATACCCCTACCCCCTGTGCAATACTCTGCAATATCCCTACCCCCTGCGCAATACTCTGCAATACCCCTACCCCCTGCGCAATACTCTGCAATACCCCTACCCCCTGCGCAATACTCTGCAATACCCATACCCCCTGTTCAATACTCTGCAAAACCCCTACCCCCTGCGCAATACTCTGAAATACCCCTACCCCCTGTGCAATACTCTGCAATACCCCTACCCCCCGCACAATACTCTGCAATACCCCCGCACAATACTCTGCAATACCCTCGCACAATACTCTGCAATACCTCCTGCGCAATACCCCTGCCAGTACTCTGCAATACCCCTGCACAATACTCTGCAATACCCGACCAATACTCTACAATATCCGGAAAATACTCTGGAAAACAAAATGCGTTTTAATCACTTCCTGCCCGTCAGCCGTCATATGATGTCCTTGACTTTGTGCAGGGATATCTGAATGATGCCTGCAGCTACAGGTATCATTCAGATATCATCTTTTTCAGCCGGCGATTCCCTACACCGTAAGAATGATCGTGGCAGCTGTTCCGCCTCTTGATCGTTCTTACGGGAGGCGAAAGGGGACATCCCCCCCTCCCGTCGCCCTCCGATGCTTCTTCCGACTTTTTTGTTTTTTTTCAGGCTTTCCAGCCTAGAGGTGAGATGTGGGGTCTTATTGACCCCATATCTCACTGTAAAGAGGATCTGTCATGCTATATTCCTATTACAAGGGATGTTTACATTCCTTGTAATAGGAATAAAAGTGATCAAAACATTTATTTTTGGGGAAAAACATGTCAAACTAAAATAAATAAAGTAAAATGAACAATAAAAAAATTAAATAAAATTTAAAGCGCCCCTGTTCCTCTATGCTCGTATACAGAAGTGACCGAACACGTAAGTCCCGCCCACATATGAAAACCATGTTCAAACCACACATGTGAGATATCGCTGCGAACGTTAGAGCGAGAGCAATCATTTTGGCCCTAGACCTCTTCTTCAACTAAAAAGATGTAACCAGTAAAAATATTTAAAGCGTCACCTATAGGGATTTTTAAGTAGCAACGTTTGGCGCCATTCCACAAGCGTGTGCAATTTTGAAGGGTGACATGTTGGGTATCTATTTACTCGGCGTAACTTCATCTTTCATATTTTGCAAAAACATTGGGCTAACTTTAATGTTTTGTTTTTTTTTAAAGCACAAAACTGTTTTGTTTCCAAAAAAAACACGTTCGAAAAATTGCTGTGCAAATATCATGCGTGATAAAAAGTTGCAACGACTGCCGTTGTATTCTCTAGGGTCTTTGCTATAAAAGCATATATAATGTTTTGGGGTTATATGTAATTTTCTAGCAAATAAATGATTATTTTTACATGTAGGAGAGGAATGTCAGAATTGGCCTGGGTGCTCCAGAATGCCTGATGGTGCTCCCTGCATGTTGTGCCTCTGTATGTGGCCACGCTGTGTAAAAGTCTCACACATGTGGTATCGATATACTCGGGAGGAATAGCAGAATGTGTTTTGGGGTGTAATTTGTGGTGTGCATATGCTTTAACTGCTAATATGAAAATTTTGTGAAAAAAAAATACAAATAAAAAAAATCTTGATTTTGCAAAGAATTGTGGGAAACAATTACAACCTAAAAAAACTCACAATGCCTCTTTCTAAATACCTTGGAATGTCTACTTTCCAAAAAGGGGTCATTTGGGGGATATTTTTACTTTCTAGCATGTTAGGGTCTCAAGAAATGAGATAGGCCGTCAGTACTTCAGTTGTGATCAATTTTTAGATATTGGCACCATAGCTTGTGGACCCTATAACTTTCACCCAGACTAAATAATATCCACATTTTATTTTTTTATTTTTACCAAAGACATGTAGCAGTATACATTTTAGGCCAAATTTATGAAGAAATTTTACTTTTTTGCTAAATTTTATAATAGAAATGAAAAAATAATTATTATTTTTTACAAAATTTTCGTTCTTTTTTCATTTATAGCGGAAAAAATAAAAAGAGGCAGAGGTGATCAAATACCACCAAAAGAAAGCTCTATTTGTGGGGAAAAAAAAGGACAAAATTGTCATTTGGTTACAGTTTTGTATGACTGAGTTATTGTCATTCAAAATTTGAGAACACCGAAAGCTGAAAATTGGTCTGGTTATTAAGGGTGTTATTAAGTGCCCAGTGGTCAAGTGGTTAAAGGATTTCTGTTCAATGTTGCCCTTGAAACAATCTAAAAAGACCATCTCCCTGCTGTAAGGTAATTATTTTAAGTTTATTGTCCCTCATCTCAGTGCCAATCTCCTTGTACCATTTCTTAATAGTCTTGAAAACTAAAACTAAATAATTCGATGTGTCTCCCATAGATTTCAAAGGGTTTTAGTGCAATCTTATTTTATTAAGAAAATAGCCAATACAGTCCTGCATATATGGATACTGTATCATATGCAGTAGAACATATAAAAAGTATGATTTCTTAAATAATTGGATGTGGTCATAAACCAGATGAAGAGTCAATAGGTATGTGAACGTTGAGAAACATGACAAATATCATAAATATACAGAGCAACAAAGTCATCCTAATGGTTGTCATACAGAAACCGAAAGTATTGAGACATCAGGAAGTACACAAAAAAATGCTATTTATGGAACAGAGTGTGTAGGGATCACACTTTATCACAAATGTGTGTGAAAGAGTTACGTAGCTATTTCTCAAAGGATTGCTAAATGTGCATATGAGGACAGAGAAATAGAGAATAAAAAAACATTCCAACCAGGCTATGAAGTGTTTGCATCGGAGTCACCTTCTACCCAAGGGATAAACTCAGATGAATAGCGAAACATGGACCACAAAGTGCAGATGATAGAAAACTGCTCATCCTTACCAGTTTCCTGAGCCAACAGATGTTCCAGGTCAATAATATGGTCCACTTCAGTGGCCCAAACCCCCAGGGAAGGCATGTCTGCCGATCTCCAGTGCCAGAAAATCACGACCCTGGCATCAGCCAAGAAGTGTTGCAGTACATATTATTTTTAAGGATTGGAAAGTTCTGGGAAGCATAGACAAAAGAACTACCTCAGGTGAGGGTTGAATAGAGGTCTCCATCAGCTTGCAGTATAAGTCAAAGATTTGGTGCCAGAATTGCTTTAAAGGACAATCCCACCAGATGTGAAGCATGGTACCTCTAGAACCCAGAGATTGCCAACAGGTATCTGGCAATGTTGGGTTGAATTGCTGTATAGTTGAAGGGCATCTGTACCATCTTCTTACGTGATACCTGGTAGGAGAGCTTATGCATCAAGATTAAGCATTTTTGCCAATCTGCTGGGAGATTGAGTGCCGTAATTCTGATTCCCAGGGCTGCGTGGAAGGTGGAAGGTCAGGAGATGAAGCAGTAAGCAATAAGGAGTAAAGTTGGGAGGCCACGTATGTTGGAGTATTTTACTGCAAAAGCATATCCTCGAATCCCGTTGGTTCAGCTAAAATGTCTGGTATAGATGGGAGAATATGAATATAAGAAGTTACTTGCTGTCTCTGGAACCACTGCATAGTGTGTTGAGAAGAACTTCGCCATGGTCTGTATCCCGCCACATGCAGAGCTGATGGAAAGGTCGGAGTCCCAAAAAAGAGGGTCAAGGGCCCCAGAGATTTGGAAAGACCACTTTGGGATGTCAGACGGTCCCAGATTTGGTTGATTTGGTAAATAAGGTTACTAGGGAGAAACGAGCCCCTATGAAATATGGACAAGGTCCATGGGAGGGCGTAGAGATCAATTAGGTTCATGTGGCTTTCCAGTTGAACCCAGAGTTTAGTTGAGGAGTGATGAAACCAATCCAGTATTCGAGTAAGTACTGCTGCCTTGTGGTATATTGAGGCATCTGGGGCTCCAGCTCCACCTCAAATTTTCGGAAGGGACAATGTTTCATTGCTTATTCTGGGATGGGCTGCATTCCAGATACATTTAGAAAACATCTGGCGTAGTTTCCAAAGATTGCAATGGGTTTTACTGCTTCTGATGGGACTAGGCTCCTTGTTACTGTGCAGTGTGCTGTGCAACTTCTGTGAGTAAATTAGAAGCTTACAGTGAACAAAATTAGTCAAGCATTATTATTCACTTTCTCATAAGTGACTAAAATTCCCAAACTGCCAGACTTTAAGAAAACCTTTAAGCAGTCCGGTGAGTGTAAGCCCCAAGTAGCTAGTCTATGTGTATATTGATTTTACAGTTGAAGACCAACCAGCTGACCTACGCAGTCATGTAATGTGCCAGGTCCTAAATATTCTTTTTTTTTTTTTTTGGACTAGAAATTGTATTTTTTCAGGTGTTTACACTGCTGCCTAGTGACATAGAAACTTCTCATTGGCTGTCCAACTGTGGGGTCGTTGCAAGTCCTGGAGACTCTATCAATGGTATGGTGAGGTCAATTAGTGGTTATGTGGTGGGGTGAGTGTGCATACTTGGCCATGAGCAGCTCAGAGAAGGCTGCAGGGGACCTGATGCACTGCTGGAGAGACCCTGCAGGAGTGTGGAATATGGTAAGTAGTTCTCCTTATTTCAGCCCCCTTGCACATAACAATAATTTACAGTAATCCTTATGTAAAAGGTGGGGGGCATTGCAGAAGTAGTATTTTTCTAATTTATTGAGTCAAACTTAAAAATGAATATTGATTATTGAGGAAATGTTCCTTTGCTCTATCCAGGGGACACAGCAGAAAGTAGGTGGAGTCCTCTCCAAAGTAAAAAAAAAAACTTGCTTTTAGACAGCTGTCTCCATTGGATGACTTTCCTAAGCCCAGGTTCACACTGGGCTGTGGGCAGGGCCGCCATCAGGGGGGTACAGGCAGAGGGGCCCGGATGGGAACCCCCTTTTTTTTAGGGGTCTGGGGGTCCCCAGGGGCCCGGAGGCCACCAGGGCCCCAGATGGCAACCCCCCTCTTTTTTTATTTATGTTTTATTTAAAATATATATATATATATATATATATATATATATTTTTTTTTTTTTATTTATTTTTTTTTTTATTAAAGGGCCAATTTTTTTTTTTTTTTCCAGGGCCCCGGATGGCAACAGCCTTTTTTTTATTTTATTTTTATATATTTTTATTTTATTTTTTTATTAAAGGGACATTTTTTTAGGGGTCTGGAGGTCCCCAGGGGCCCGTAGATAACCAGGGCCCCAGATGACAACCCCCATTTTTTATTTAAAAAAAATATTTTTTATATATTTTTTTATTTCTTTTATTTATATATATATATATATATATATATATATATATATATATATACACACATATATACATATTATTATTATTATTATTATTATTATTAAAGAGCCCAGAGGTCCCCAGGGCCCCCGGATGACAACCCTCCTTTTTTTATAGATTTTTTTTTTTTTTTTATATATTTTATTTATTTTCTTTCTGTTTTTTTTCTTCTGTGTCAAACTCCCTTTTTTTATAAATGTTTTTTTTATTTTTGTTTATACATTTCTTTTATTTTTTTTTATTAAAGGGCCCAGAGGTCCTCAGGGCCCTGGAAGGCAACCCCCTTGTTTTTTTTTTTATAAATGTTTATTTCTTTTTTATATATATATATTTTTTTATTTCTTTTTTATTAAAGGGCCCGGGTGAAAGGCCCCATTTTTTTGTAATTTATTTTTATATTAAAAAAAATTATTAAAGGGCCCGAGGTCCCCAGGGCCCCAAGATGGCAACCACCCCAGGCCCCCTTTTTTATACATATTTTTCTTTTTTTCTTCTTTTTGTAAAGGGCTCCCCCGCTTCTTAATTTGCGGCGGCCCCCCCCCTGCTTCTCATTTTCAGGCGAGAGCCCCCCCCCCCGGTTCTCTGCTCCAGGGGGCCCATGCCTGAAGCTGTGTCAGTCCCAATTTCGGCCACGATTACAGAGACATCTGTGAAGGGTTCAGCGCAAAATGTAGTACAGAAACTACTTTTTGAAATCGGTGCAGTGCCGCAGATGTGGCGTCTCACCAATTAGGACGGTACTATTGCCCGCAATTGCCCGCAAATGATGCCGATTTGACATGTCAAATCGCATCCCAAAACGCACCAGTGTGAACCAGGGCTGAAAGTGGAACTTTAGGCTGGAAATGGCAATTGGCAAGTGGGCAGGATTTTTAATGCAGTAGAAACATGTTTTGTCTCTTTTGCATATCTCTTTCGTATCTGCCCATGTACAGTAAGCTGCACAAATTCAGCAAAGCAGAATCTGATGGAACTCCTGCGCATGCATGGGCGTGACGTCATCTTGACCCAGCCAATGACCGCAGCTGGCAATCGAGACCAAAGATGTCAGTGGCTGGCAAGGAGTTGCAGGGATGGTGTGTATCGCTGGATTCAAGGTAAGTATAGTTACGCTTTAACCACTTCAGACCCGCGCTATTGACATAATACGTCAACAGCGTGGACCTGAGGCGCCAACTAGACGTCTTTGGACGTGATTTTTGTGCCACTGGGTGGCGCGCGGGGAGTAAACACTGTCCCGGCGCATCGCTGGGGATCCGATGCATGTACCTGGTGGCCGCGATGTCCGTCGGGTAGATGCGATCGGCGGGAAACCGAACAGATGACAGCAGGGATGTGGAGCTCTGTGTGTAAACACAGAGCTCCACGTGCTGTCAGCGGAGAGGAGACCGATCTGTGTCTCTTGTACATAGGGACACAGCATCGGTCACCTCCCCCAGTCACCCCCCTCCCCCACACAGTTAGAACACACCCAGGCAATACATTTAACCCCTTCCTCACCCCCTAGTGTTAACCCCTTCCCTGCCAGTCACATTTATACAGTAATTAGTGCATTTTTATATCACTGATCGCTGTATAAATGTGAATGGTCCCAAATTTGTGTCAAAAGTGTCCAATATGTCCGCCGCAATATCGCAGTCGCAATAAAAATCGCAGATTGCCGCCATTACTAGTAAAAATAATAATAATAAAAAAAATCATAATTCTGTTCCCCATTTTGTAGGCGCTACAACTTTTGCGCAAACCAGTCGCTTATTGCGATTTTAAATTTTTTTTTTTTCAAAAATACGTCAAAATATGTATCGGCCTTAACTGTGAAAAAAAAATAGTTTTTTAAAAAAAAAAAAATGGATATTTATTATAGCAACAAGTTAAAAAATATATATATATTTTTTTAAATTGTCGCTCTTTTTTTGTTTATAGCGCAAAAAATAAAAACCGCAGAGGTGATCAAATACCACCAAAAAAAAGCTCTATTTGTGGGGAAAAAAGGACGCCAATTTTGTTTGGGAGCCACGTCGCACGACCGCGCAAATGTCAGTTAAAGCGACACAGTGCCGGAAGCTGAAATTTCGCCTGGGAACGAAGGGGGTTTATGTGCCCAGTAATGAAGTGGTTAAGCTAGCCATGGATATTTTGAATGGGTTCAGCAGCATGTGATTTAAGTATTCTTTGCAAAAGTTAAACTCCCCCACATTCACTAAGCTCTGAGGATCATCCCCTCGCTAAGAGCAACTCTCTTTGCAAAGTATACAACCTATTTGCAGTAAATCAATCCCTAATTCTCTACAATGGGGCTTTCCACACTCTTTCCAAAACAAAAAATAAGAGGTTTGGGATTTAGATCTGCTTTATGAATTTTATAGAATATATTACTGGAGTTAAATGGTGTTGTTTTACATCCACCTATATTTAGAGCACAATATTACATTCACAATGTTGAAGGTGTATTAACATTTGGTCTCTGACTTAACGGGCTATTAAACCTGCAACTGAAGGACACTGTACTTGTGTGGCCTGTAATGATGTAATTTGTTGTTTGCTGTCAGTGTTTTTATGGCTGTGTGCGCTCACAAATTATCTTCTGCTTACCAGTCTGCAAGGATTCCAACCCACAGGCTGTGGCGTGTTTGGCTAGGACCTTCTTCTGGCTAATGAAGCAGTACCTGGGAAACAAATTACAGGCTGATTTACACCTTGGTTCTAACAATTATAATCACGGGGGGCTTTACAGATGTGTTGCCCAGTTCCCTTTTGAACACAAGACTGTCATCAATCCATTGATTTCTGTGTAAGGAATACCAGTGTGCAGTACTTCAACCGTGTGTTCCAGGGCCATGACCTTTGAAACGTATTGTTTACATTGTGTTTTATGTTATATATCCTTCTTTCTTGTGGACAAGTGCTCATCTGCTTTCTATTTGCTGTCAAATATATATATAGTATGTATATAATACATTATAAGGACATATTTACTTGGAGCAAGATAGTGTAGTATATTAAAAAAAACATTTTCACGTCTTTTTAATAAAAGATTGCCACTGATTTATATAACCACAAAAATGACAGCGCTATCCCAAAAACATCTACAATCGCTGTAATAAAAAAATCCAAAGCATTGTATAAACCTAAATATTCTATATGGAAACATTCAGCAAGATGTAAACATAAAAAATGCTCAAAAAACACAACAATCAATAAAAGTGAAAGAAACCTGAAATACTAGTGTAGCGCCCCCTTTTTTTCAGAAAAGGCGCTACGCTAAAGTTAGTGGGAGAGTTATGTTGCTACCAATCCCAATTTTGCTAAATTGGGCTGCTGTCAGCCCTGCATTATCCTGTGGTTCATTCTGTGATCCAGAGATGTAGTTCCATCTCTGGGTGGCAGGTGGTGCCAGAGGGATTCAGGCAGAGACACTTTTCCCCAGCTGCCAATTGGAGGAGTTTTCCCTCTGGGTTCTTCGGGGGTTCCAGGTTCCAGGTGCGGCACCCACCTTTAGGGTGTGCGCACCCAACGTACCACGGCGATATGGCCTACCAGGCCGGGTTCGCATGTTACGCGGAGTTCCCTGCTGATGCTGAAAGGGGCTCTAGCGACTTGCTGGGGGCTCCATTTCTAATGAAGAGATCCCCAAGCTGTGTGCTGTTCGGTGGGGGATCGGCTTGAGGAGAACCTGGAGGCAGGTGATCCAAAAGGGCTTGAACGAACCATCGGGGATCTGGTTGCCAGGAACTGACAGATAACCATAGACTGTCAGCTGGTGACCCCTACTGAAAAGAGAACTTTCTCGGAGGATTTGCTCTACAGTCCAACATTGGGTCTTTATCTTAAAACGCTAAATTCAACTAGAGCCAAGTCAGTGAGAGAGACTTGTTCCTTCCAGCAACCTTAAGTGACGTTCCGGCTGCCAGGCTTGTGGCAAAAGTCTGTCTGGAGGCACTTTGCCCACTCTGCCTAGAGTGACGACGAACTGTTCTACTACGGAAAGCAGGACTGTTTTCCTTTCATCCAAGGCCTGATACCGCAGCGTTCTCTCCTTTCATCAACCTTGTCTATCTACCTCATGTTGATGTTGGTCGTGGCAGGTTTGGAAGTTCTCTTATTGCTCTGCTCACTACAATCACCCCTAGACAACATACAGAGGTAACTTAATGCACCGATCACAAATCAAACAGCGGCTCCTGAGGGGGTAGCGCTACACTAGAATAAAAAAATATGATGTACAGTCCCATAATCCAATGTATAAGTACAGTATTAAGACACCTAAAAAAAACTTGTATTCAGTGCCATTAGGCTGTAGGTGTGGCCCAGGCCCACTGCCGCAGCGGAAGGAACTAGTAGGGAGACTGTTTGATGCAGCAAGGTATATTATTGTAGTAATAAGGAGAGATAACTGCAAACTCTGCTGATACAGCCACACTGGAACAGAGAACTTACAACAAACCAGACAGGGAGTATCTTGCACACTGGAGACACCTGACAGCATCTGGCAGGGGAGTCAGCTGAAAGGCAGACCAAAAACTGGGAACCACACAGAAAGGCTACTGAGGCGCACAGAGACAGCTGCTCTATCCCTTCTCCTCTGGATCCTGACCCTACACTACTCTGACTGTCGCTAGCCAGTGGGGGAACTATCCCTAACCAACCCAGTACACTGAATGTGTGCCAACGTACCAGATGGGAACAATGCTTTTTATAACCCATGTTAAAGATGGCTGCCAGTTTAACCAGGGCAGCAGCATCCAATCAGACAGCTGGTTCCCTGAAGAGACTTATGGAGGCCTCAGAAGGACCTGGTTCCCACTCATCCTCCATCCTCTCTGTATGGCGTCCGTCTGATAGTGCCCCCCATGCAGGGAGGCTGCATTGCACCTGCTTAAATGCAGGTATCCACCTTCCTTACCTCATGCCAGCCAAAACACTTACCTGGACAAACACCCCTCTAAGTACAGGAGGTCTAACAGGTTCTCTATTTGCTCGATGGCCCATCGGGATGAATGGCTGGTTGCCTTTCCCGACGGGCGGGTCGCCGATTCTGACGGCCGGCAGAGAACCTCGACGGGCGGAACGATGTGTTCCGCCCGTCGAGGTTCTCTGCCGTGTGTACGGGGCCGTTCTCTATTTGCTCGACGGCCCGTCGGGATGAATGGCTGGTTGCCTTTTCCGACGGGCGGTTCGCCGATTCTGACGGCCGGCAGAGAACCTCGACGGGCGGAACGATGTGTTCTGCCCGTCGAGGTTCTCTGCCGTGTGTACGGGGCTTTAAAGAAAGGGGGGTTAAACTACTAATTTAGCTGGTAAAGGACAACAAGCTATCTCTCTTTTCAGAGATTGTCAACCAGAAGGTGCCAGTTAAGCGTAATGATGTCAGCAAAGCTCTGTGCCTTGTGGAAGTAACACGCAAAGGGTAGAAGCTTCAATGATGTTATTAAGTTTAACCACCACCTTCTGATTGATGATCTCTGCAGATAGGGACAGCTTGGCCTGGACTGTGGGACTTCACTAACATTTTTTGCACATTGTATTTATTTATTCTTGTGTTTGAGTTTTCTTTGTTTTTAAGGATTGTTGTTTTTTGAGCAATTTTACATTTCCCTGCAGAAATGTGTTCCCTGCGGTATATATAGGTTTATACACCGAAGAGCATTCACCATAATTATAAAGTATATTTGCAGCACATTAGCCAGCTCAAGTAGCTTTTACCAATATCTTTTCTTCAATGGGAAAAGGTTCTCACGATTACGTTGTACATTTACTGTATCTATAATGTAGTGGTTTCCTGTAGTAAAGATTTGAACTGAAGACATGTGGCCATATTATAATGATGTCAGCCTAATAGACCATAATGTCTGTGCAGTTGATGCTTGACTGCTCATGTATGGATATTGGAAGCTCTGTAATGGTTTTGAAATATCTCATTATTTGGTCAGAACTGATGATACCTTGTTTTTGTGATGTTACTGGTGAATATGTTGTGAATCCTGGTGAATCCAGCATGAAGGCCCCTTATATAATGGGAAGGTGTAAGAGATAGAGACCCTCCTGTGCAAATACCTAAAAGATGGAGGAGAAAGGTCACGATTGGATAAGGTCAAGAAACAGTGTAGACGACATTCAAGGGTCCTCAAAAGGGACAAAGAGTGGGGTCCCTGACCTCTTTCGAGACAACCAGCCTTCAAGTAAGTTCCCACCTGCCCTCCTGATTCAATGTTTCATCACAGCTTTTTTGGCAGTTTTTACCTTGCCAGCAGTAAATAGTTTAAGTTTGTAAGTCATATGAGTACATTGGTTGTTGGACGCCTGTCTGGAATGTATGGTAAAGACAGGTATTTAGACAGTTATGTTATAACATTGAGGAAATACTGGTCCAGCCAGTTAGGATGTGTTTGTGTTTCATTATGTTTTATTAGGAAGTTGTTTATTAAAGTGGTGATTTAGAGCCCAACAAAGTTGTAGCCTTGCCCTTCCAACAAACTTTGTCTTGAGTGTTATGCCCTGTACACTAGGGTTGTCCCGATACCACTTTTTTGAGACCGAGTACAAGTACCGATACTTTTTTTCAACTACTCACCGATACCGAATACCGATACTTTTGTTTAATGTCATGTGACTTTTTTTTTTTTTTACTTATTTTTTTTTACAGTGATATTTATTTATTTATTTTTAGAGGGGGGTAGTGGATTGTCAGTGTGTTTTATTTATTTTTTATTACTATTTACATTTTATGTTTTTTAATTATTTATTGCAAAAAAAAAAACTTTTTTTTTAATCAGCCCTGTTGGGGGGGCTTTGGTGAGTTATCAGGAGTCTTAACAAACCTCTGACATCTCACCTTTGAGACAGAGAAAGGGACTAGGGACACATGTTGCCCTGTCCCTTTCTCAGCAGCCTCAGCTGCGCTGAAAATGAATGGAGAGAACACAGCGTCTTCTCTTCATTCATAAACTGAAACATTGTAAACACAGTTTACGATGTTTAAGTTATGTGAATGGACAGAGTCATCACTGACTCTGTCCATTCGGAACAGTAAGGAGCCGAGTTTACCGGCTCCTACCGCCGCTCTTCATCCTGACAGATCGAGGGGTACACGGAGGAGAAGGAAAACACCGGAGGGGGACACAGGGGGAGAAGGAAACAGGGGGGGACACGGAGGAGAAGGAAGACACCAGCGAGGGACACGGAGGGAGAAGGAAACAGCGGGGGGACACGGAGGAGAAGGAAAACACCAGCGGGGGACAAGGAGGGAGAAGGAAACAGCAGGAGGACACGGAGGAGAAGGAAAATACCGGCGGGGGACACGGAGGGAGAAGGAAACAGCGGGGGGACACGGAGGAAAAGGGCCGGCAGAAAAACGGGACAGTCATCGGTGATCGTGTGTGGGTTAAGTTACAAGCACCGAACACCACTGATTTTAAAGTCTCGTCTGGTGTGTGCCTCTTCCTGTGTCCACCCAGCAGCCTATGAACTCCTGCCCCCCCCCCTCCGCAGCCTCTGACCTCCTGCCTCCCCTGCAGCCTCTGACCTCCTGTTCCCCCCCTCCGCAGCCTCTGACCTTTCCCCCCCTTCCGCAGACTCTGACCTCCTGCCCCCCCTCCACAGCCTCTGACCTGTCCCCCCTCACAGCCTCTGACCTTCTGCCCCCCCTGTAGCCTCTGACCTTCTGTTCCTCCCTCCATAGCCTCTGACCTGTCCCCTTCCCACAGCCTCTGACCTCCTGCCCCCCCTCCACAGCCTCTGACCTCCTGTCCCCCCCTCTGCAGCCTCTGACCTCCCCTGTACCATCCGCAGCCTCTGACCTCCCCTGTACCATACGAATCCTCTGACCTCCCCTGTACCATCCGCAGCCTCTGACCTCCCCTGTACCATCCGAATTCTCTGACCTCCCCTGTACCATTTGCAGCCTCTGACCTCCCCTGTACCATCCACAGCCTTTGACCTCCCCTGTACCATCTGCAGCCTCTGACCTCCCCTGTACCTCCCCTGTACCATCTGCAGCCTCTGACCTCCCCTGTACCATCCGAATTCTCTGACCTCCCCTGTACCATACGAATCCTCTGACCTCCCCTGTACCATCCGCAGCCTCTGACCTCCCCTGTACCATCTGCAGCCTCTGACCTCCCCTGTACCATCCGAATCCTCTGGCCTCCCCTGTACCATACGAATCCTATGACCTCTCCTGTACCATTCGCCACCTTTGACCTCCCCTGTACCATCTGCACCCTCTGACCATCTCTTGTCTTATATCAGGTCTGGAGAGGAGTCGAAAGTGGGAGTGCTGCCAGGATGGGGGTCATGGGAGAAGTCAGACATATATGGACTGTGGAGAAGAAACTATAAGATAAAACCAGAGCCCCCAAGCTGGAGGCGACTGACTGAGCCCCGCATGATGCACCTGAGAGGAGGTCAGTGACAGCACCGCCAGGACAGTCTGAGGGGGGGTCACCAGAGTCCTCCCCACATTCCCAGAGTTCCCCTTTACATCATAGTCTGCAGGATTCAACCTTACAGTGCAAGGGGGCACTCTGACGTAAAGGTGAATGCAGTGAACTCTGATATAAGTGGGGGTGTCTGGTCACCAGTGCCCCCCTTTATATCAGCGCCCTGAAAGAGCTTCTCCTCATACTCCTCCACCGCTCCTGCCCATTGAAATGAATGGGCACCGCAGCTATCCCGCCGGCAAAGCGCATGACGTTATGATGTTGGGCTGGTAAAATAATGCTTTGGGGCTGGTATTAAATTATTTCCAGGGCTGGTTTTCATTCCCAGTCCGGCCCTGTGTACAGCTTGTACAACAGTGTAAATTTGCTGTCCCCTCAAAATAACTCAACACACAGCCATTAATGTGTAAACCGTTGTCAACAAAAGTGAGTACACCCCTAAGTGAAAATGTGAAAATTGGGCCCACAGTGTCAATATTTTGTGTGGCCACCATTATTTTCCAGCACTGCCTTAACTCCCTTGGGCATGGAGTTCACCAGAGCTTCACAAGTTGCCACAGGAGTCCTTGCCACTACTCCATGATGACATAATGGAGCTGGTGGATGTTAAAGACCTTGCGCTCCCCCGCCTTTCCGTTTGAGGATGCCCCACAGATTCTCAATAGGGTTTAGGCCTGCAAACATGCTTGGCCAGTCCATCACCTTTACCCTCAGCTTCTTTAGCAAGGCAGTGGTCATCTTGGAGGTGTGTTTGGGGTCGTTATCATGTTGGAATACTGCCCTGTGGCCAAGTGTCCAAAGGGAGGGGATCATGCTCTGCTTCAGTACGTCACAGTACATGTTGGCATTCATAGTTCACTAAATGGACTGTAGCTCCCCAGTGCCGGCAGCACTCATGCAACCCCAGACCATGACACTTCCACCGCCATGCTTGACTGTAGGCAAGACACACTGTACTCCTCACCTGGTTGCCACCACACATGCTTGACACCATTTGAACCAAATAAGTTTATCTTGGTGTCATCAGACCACAGGCAGTGGTCTTGTGGTAGGGGACCCAATTCTTAGAAGGACAGAGAAGGCAATCTGTCACAAAGGCTTCAACTGTATATTGTCTACCGGGCGCTCGGGATCGGCACATCAGGGATCTGGTGGAGAGATTACTGGGGACTGGGGAAGACCTGGCTGTCATGGTGCATGATGGCACCAATGACAATGTCAGAGGTAGATGGAGTGTCCTAAAAACTATTTTAGGGACTTAGGAGCTATATTGAGGAACCTCCAAGGTAGTATTTTTAGAAATACTACCATTACCTTGAGCTACACCAGAAAGGCAGAGGGAGATTAAGTGAAGTAAACAAGTGTGTGAATAGCTGGTGTAGAAATGAGGGGTTTGGGTTCCTGGAGAACTGGGCCGAATTCTCAGTCGGTTACCAGCTCTATAGTAGGGGTGGACAGCACCTAAATAAGGAGAGTGCAGATCTGTTGGGAGTGAAGAAAAAGTTAGAGGGGCTTTAAACTAGGCAACGGTGGAGGGTCCAGAGGTAAAGATAGCCAGCAAGGAACATATTCCAGAGGGTAGTACTAGGGGCATTAGTGGTAAGTTGACTAAAGCACCTAGACCTAAGGTAAGTAAAGTAACAAGTCCTATTTGCAACCCCAGAACACCCAATAAGGAGATAGTATGTGACCTGTCTAAACTATGTGGCTTGTTCACCAATGCCAGGAGTCTGGTGGACAAGATGGGAGAACTAGAACTGTTGTATGAGGAGTATTTAAATTTTGTAGGAATAACAGAGACTTGGTTTTGACAGCTCTCATGATGGCAACCATTCAAGGGTATTACCTATATCGAAGGGATAGAGAGGGTAGAAAAGAGGGAAGGGGTATGCCTGTATATCAAAAATTAGGTACAAATGAATGTGACAGATGATATCACTAAGGAAACAAGGGAGGAGGTGGAATCCTTATGGGTAGAGCTACAAAGGGAGGAAACTAAGGGGACATTAATACTGGGAGTATGCTATAGGCCCCCTAACCAGAGGGAGGAGGCAGTTGTGAATCCTTATGGGTAGAGATACAAAGGGAGGAAACTAAGGGGAAAGTAACACTGGGAGTATGCGATAGGCCCCTTAGCCAGAGGGAGGAGGCCAAGGTGGACACAATTTGGAGGATATTAATTATCCAGACATAGACTGGGTGGAAGGAATTGCACATTCATCTAAGGCTCGCCAGTTCCTAAATGTCTTACAGGTCAGATGGTAAATGCACCAAGTAGAAACAAAGCGTTACTAGACCTACTGTTTGCCAACAATACAGACCTGATCACTGATGTGGAAATACGGGACAATTTAGGAAATAGCGATTACAGGTTAATTAGTTTTAGTATAAATCACACAAATAGGGAAGATAAGGGGAATACAAAGACACTGAATTTCAAAAGAGCCAACTTGGTGGAAAAATGTGTATGCTTTAAGAGCATATTAAATAAGGGCATTAGCTGTAAAAGAGCTAAATAAAGTCCTGGGTGGCTAAACTCCAATGTAAAAATGCATATAAAAACAAAGGAGAAGGCCTTCAAAAAATACAAGGCTGAGGGATCATCATCAGCATTCCAACTTTATAAAGAATGCTACTAGAAATGTAAGGGTGCAATCAGCACGGCTAAGATAGAACATGAAAGGCACATAGTGGATGAAAACAAACAAAATCCCAAAAAATAGTAAGAAAGGGAGGTCAGATCATAATGGTCCCATAAAGGATGAAGAAGGAAATCCGGTTACTAAGGATGGAGAGATGGCAAAGGTTTTGAATTTATTCTTCTCCTCTGTCTTCACAAGGGAATCGAGGGACTTCAGTAATCAAAACTGCAGTGTTTATCCTCATGACATGTCACAGGAAGCACCTTCATGGCTAACAGAGGATATAATTAGAAATAGACTTGGAAAATGTAACATTAATAAGTCACCGGGACAAGACAGCTTGCACCCGAGGGTCCTTAACCACTTGCTGACCACCGCGACCGATGCAAGCTATGTGACCATGCCCACGGGACCCGCGGACTTGATGTCCGCCGGTGTCCGGCAATCTTTTTACGGAGCTGCAGAACAGGGGGATGCCTGTGTAAACTGGTCCTGCCTTGTGACAGGACACTGATCTACTGCTCCCTGTAATCGGGAGCAGTGATCAGTGTCGTGTCACATGTAGCCCAGCCCCCCAATTTAGAATCACTCCCTAGGACACATATAACCCCTTCCTTGCCCCTGAGTGGTTATCCCTTCCCTGCCAGTGTCATTTACACAGTAATCAGTGCATCTTTATAGCACTGATCACTGTATAAATGAAATTGGTCCCAAAATAGAGTCAAAAGTATCCGATGTGTCCGCCATAATGTCGCAGTCATGATAAAAATCGCAGATCTCTAATAAAAAAGAAATATTAATAAAAATGCCATAAAACTATTACCTATTTTGTAGACGCTATAACTTTTGCGCAAGCCAATCAATATACGCTTATTGTGATTTTTTTTACCAAAAATATGTAGAAGAATACATATCGGCCTAAACTGAGGAAAAACATTTTTTTTATATATTTTTGGGGGATATTTATTAACCACTTAAGGACCGCCTCCTGCACATATACATCAGCAGAATGACGCAGCTGGGCACAAGCATGTACAGATACGTCCTCTTTAAGTACCCAGTCGTGGGTCGCGGGCCCGCGACCCAGTCTGAAGCTCCGTGACCGCGGCCACGGGACCCGCGGACCCGATCAATGATGGAGTCCCGCGATCGGTCCCCGGAGCTGAAGAACGGGGAGAGCTGTGTGTAAACATATAGGGAAGCACAATCAATGACGTCACACCTACAGCCACACCCCCTACAGTTAGAAACACATATGAGGTCACACTTAACCCCTTCAGCTCCCCCTTGTGGGTAACTCCCAAACTGCCAGTTTAATTTTCACAGTAAACAATGCATTTTTAATGCATTTTTTGCTGTGAAAATGACAATGGTCCCAAAAATGTGTCAAAATTGTCCGAAGTGTCCACCATAATGTCACAGTCATGAAAAAAAAAAACGCTGATCGCTGCCATTAGTAGTGAAAAATAAATAATTTATATGCAATAAAACTTTCCCCTATTTTGTAAACGCTATAAATTTTGCGCAAACCAATTGATAAACGCTTATTGCGTTTTTTTTTTTTTTACCAAAAATAGGTAGAAGAATACGTATTGACCTAAACTAAATGAAAAAAATTTATATGTTTTTGGGGGATATTTATTTTAGCAAGAAGTAAAAAATATAGAATTTTTTTCAAAATTGTCGCTCTATTCTTGTTTATACCGCAAAAAATAAAAACCGCAGAGGTGATCAAATACCACCAAAAAAAACAGGCCGCATGCCCTCAACATGGGGGAATTGGGTGCTCTGGGGCAGGGGGGCGCACTGCAGCCCTCCCACCCCAGAGCACCCTGTCCCCATGTTGATAAGGACAGGGCCTCTTCCCGACAACGCTGGCCGTTGGTTGTCGGGGTCTGCAGGCGGGGGGCTTATCGGAATCTGGGAGCCCCCTTTAATAAGGGGGCCCCCAGATACCACCCCCCACCCTAGGTGAATGAATATGGGGTACATGGTACCCCTACCCATGCCAGTTTTTATTTAAAATTTTGGCGTGGAGTTCCCCCTCATGATTCATACCAAACGCCGCATGTAGAATTGGCGGGAATCCAAGTCGGACCCCTGTCGCTTCTATGACGCGCTCGCTGGAATGTGCTTTTTATATTCCAGCGAGTGCGAGATGTCGGCACCCTGTCGCCGAGAATCAGCGTGATGCTGTCGTGCTGGAAACACATTCTCGGTGACAGGTACTGTAAAATCACACACATAGGTTGGACTTGATGGACTTCTGTCTTTTTTACACCTCACCTAACTATGCATACAGACCAATCTCCCTCCTGTGTTCAGATGCCAAAATAGTGGCCAAAGTCTTGGCAGCGAGGCTTAATAGATTGATTTCAAAATTGATTCATCCAGATCAAACGGGATTCATAGCTAATAGATCTACCAGTATGAATATAAGAAGGACCTTTTTAAATTTGCAAACCCCGACAGAGTCAGAGGGAATGAGAGCTGTATTGTCATTAGATGTGACAAAAGCATTTGACAGTGTAGAATGGGGATATATTTGGAGGGTTCTGGGAAAGTTTGGGTTTGGTCCTAAATTTACTGGCTGGATAAAAATGCTTTATGATAACCCTAGTGCCAAAATTAGAATCAATAATGAATTTTCAAAAAAGATCCGTTTAGAGAGGGGGACGAGACAGGGGTGTCCTTTGTCGCCCCTGCTCTTCGCCCTACCAATTGAACCGCTGGCGATTGCCATAAGGTCAAGCACTGAGATAGTTGGATTCCAAAGGAAGACAGGGGACGAAAGAATCGCGCTCTATGCCGATGATATTCTTCTCTATTTGGGCGATACGGAACATTCCCTGGTAAGAGCAATGAACATAGTGGAGGAATTTGGTAGCTTCATGGGCTTGGAGATAAATTGGGGAAAATCAGAGCTACTACCGGTAGATCCAATTGGAGAAGCTGGGGTAGCGGGAATACCACAAGTGAAGGTGGTGGATACATTGAAATATCTAGGGATACGGGTGCCGAAAGATCCTAATCAATATATAGATAAAAATCTAACTCCACTATTGGTTAAATTTAAACAAAAAATTGGTATCTGGAAACGGCTCCCGTTATCAGTGGCTGGCAGATGTAGCTTAATCAAGATGATCTGGCAGCCGCAATTGTTGTATATAATGTATATAATGCATAATAGCCCGGTCTGGATTGGTACAAAATGGTTCAATAAAACTAATATGGAAAGGGGGACAACCCAGGATTCGACTACGTACATTGCAGCTTCCGGTACAGGAAGGGGGACTGGCTGTCCCTCACCCTGAGACTTATTATCTATCAGCACAATTGCAACAACTAATGGGATGTAATACCCTGGGAGGGGAGACCCCTAGTGGGAGAGTAATGTTGAGTGGAGCCCCACATGACTCGGTTATCGACGTACTAAGTACTAGAAGCAAACTCCTTTAGATATAGGACTCCAACAATTTAAATGATAATTAAAATATGGGAAAAAGTTAAGAAGTTAATGGGCTACACTGGATTTACTGAGTATACCCCCCCTGTGGAATAACGTTAAGCTACATGAAATATTACGGTTAGGAAAGGTGGGGGAATGGGAAAGATGCGGTATAAAAAGGCTGATACACTTGTATGAGGGAGATACCTATAGGAAATTTCAGGATCTGAGGGTGGAATTTAATATCCTGCAACATTCATTCTTTACCTATCTCCAGGTAGGACATGCTCTTGAAGCCCAGTTTAGGACACAAAAATTAGTGTGGAACAAAATGCACCTATTTCAAAAGTTAGCAAAAGGGGGCCCAACCAAGGGCCTCATATCTGAAATATACACGCAGATAATCAAAAAGATCAACACAGGGGCACACCTGCTCAAAGTAAGAGAAAGGTGGGAGGGGAAGATATAGGGGAAATATCACAAGAACAGTGCAAGAGAATACTAGAGATGGGATCAAAGGTTTCACTTTCACCTCCTCAGAAAATCTCCCACTTGATGTTGATAAATAGAGCTTATTATGCACCTAAGCGACTATTTAACCACTTAAGACCCGGACCAATACGCTGGCAAATGACCCAAGGGGTTTTTGCGATTCGGCACTGCGTCGCTTTAACAGACAATTGCGCGGTCGTGTGCGACGTGGCTCCCAAACAAAATTTGCGTCCTTTTTGGGTGGCTCCCACAAATAGAGCTTGCGTCTTTTGGTGGTATTTGATCACCTCTGCGGTTTTTATTTTTTGCGCTATAAACAAAAATAGAGCGACAATTTAAAAAAAAATGCAATGCGGTTTTTTACTTTGGATTGTATAATTAATTAGTTTGTTATAATAAATATCCCCCAAAAATTTTTTTATATAAAAAAACATTTTTTTTCCTCAGTTTAGGCCGATACGTATTCTTCTACATATTTTTGGTAAAAAAAATCGCAATAAGCGTTTATCGGTTGGTTTTCGTTGGTTTTAGGCAAATAAAATGTATAGCGTTTACAAAATAATGGGGGGGATAGTTTTATTGCATTTTTATTAATTATTTTTTTTTTTTACTACTAATAGCGGCGATCAGCGATTTTTTTCGTGACTGCGACAATATGGCGGACACTTCGGACAATTTTTACACATTTTTGGGACAATTGTCATTTTCACAGCAAAAAATGCATTTAAATTGTATGTTTATTGTTTACTGTGGAAATGACAGTTGCAGTTTGGGAGTTAACCACAGGTGGCGCTGAGGTAGGGAATGTAGGGTACCTAATGTGTGTGTTTACTACTGTAGGGGGGTGTGGCTGTAGGTGTGACGTCATCGATCGCGTCCCCCTATTACGGTGGGGATGACGCGATCGATGCGGGGGTCCGGCCACAGGGAAGCACGGGGAAGCCGTGTGTACACACGGCTCTCCCCGTTCTTCCGCTCCAGGGACGGATCGCCGCACTGCAGCGGCGATCGGGTCCGCGAATCCCGCGGTCCCGGTCCTGGAGCTTCGGACCGGGTCGCGGGCGCGCGCCCGCGGGCGCGCGCCCGCGACCCACGGCTGGGTACTATAACCAACGTATATATACGTTGATGTGCCAGCCGTGCCATTCTGCCGACGTAAATCTGCAGGAGGCGGTCCTTAAGTGGTTAAATAAGGTGGTTTAAAAGACCAGATGATAAGTGTCCTAGATGTCAGGGGCATGGAGACCTAGTGCACATGGTGTGGCGCTGTCCAAAGCTGGCTCGATACTGGGAGCGTGTGCTTGACACCCTGAGAGATATATTTGGAATCCTGCTGGAGATGGAGGCCACACTGTGTATACTGGGAACGGAAGGAGAAAAGAAATACCAGAGTTGTAATATTAAGATGCTTATTCCAAGCTAGAAAATTAATAGCTATGAGGTGGCAGGCAACTTCACCACCGGCAGTAAGTGAATGAATTGGGGCAATAAATGAGTCCATCTGTAAAGAAAGAGCAGTTTATATAAAAAGGTGCCTCCCCTGAGGGGATAAGAACGTTGGCTGGAAATAACTAAACGGAGAGTGGCCAAGGAGTAAAATTGGTAATATTAGATAGAACTAACAGACCGGGTGTCCCCCTTAAGTAAGAGATTAGCCACCTTCTGATATGGTAAATTAAGATTTATTATATGATAGTGTATATCAGTGCTTAAATTATGTGTTATATTGATAATGAACAGTTTTCTCTCGCTTTTTAACCTCCCTGGCGGTATGATTCTTTAAGATTTTAGGTGCTAAAAGCGGTACCATTATTTGCAAGGGAATTTGGCGTTTTATACTGTAGGCTTGTAATTCTTAGGAATAACTCACTTAAATCTATTCAAACAAGAGTCTAATAGGCATCCCGGGTATGATTTTTTTTTTTTTTTTTAATTAAAAATTATAATATAATAAATAATTATAAAAAATGATCACAAATGATAATATAATTATAGTAAAAATTATTCAATAATGTAATCAAATCAAAATCACTGAAATTTGCTCAGTTGCAGAATTTTTGCTGTCATTTTTTTTTTTTTTTATGACGAATTTCCCCATAAATCGCTATCGCTAAATTCTGCAAGTGATTCTGATTTATTATCGCTGTTTTTTAGCTGCTCTAAAACAATTTTTGCCATAAAGGGACACTTTTGGTTGCTATGGGCAATCTACAGTTTGCAGGGAGAAAGAAAAGTTTTTATTATACAAAATGACATGTAGTGTACAGGGCAGACCACTAGGGACATGGGGGGTGTGTATTTTTTACATACAGTACTGTAATCTATAAGATTACAGTGTACTGTATGTATAGTGTTTGTTTACTTTTTTAAATTTGGCGCCGTTCCCCCCCCTACGTCGCGACGCTCGCAGGGAAGGGAATCGGCGGAACACACAGCATCAGGCGGACATCCGGCCGCCGAGTACTGCGGGGATTCATCGCTGGATCGCAGAGAAAAGGTAAGTAAACTTTTTCTGCATCCAGCGTGCCACACGCCGTGCCACGCCACGCCAGGGAGGCTAGTCTGACCGGCGATCCAGCGGGAAACCCCGCCGGATCGCCAGGAATTTTTGGGGGAAAAAAAAAATGCACCCCGAGCGTGACTCGGGGTTACCGCTTCTGGCACTGAATGTTAACCCCGAGTCACGCTCGGGAATACCGCCAGGGAGGTTAAAGGAACAATTGAAAATTTGGATGTTATTAAAATAAATAAAGAATGAATATAAAAAATAAAAAAAAACAATGTATTTCAGTATTTTAAAAATGACCCTGATTCTTGACACTGCAATGTTTGCCACACTTCCCATATACGCTTTAAGATTGTAAGCTCTAAAAATCAAGACCCTCTGATTCCCCTTGTATTGAATCATATTGTATCTGCACTGTCTGCCTTCATTTTGTAAAGTGGTGCACAAACTGTTGGTGCTATATAAATCATGTATATTAAATAATAATGTTAATAAAAATACCTCCATAACTGGCAACGAGCAGCAGTTCGGATTTGTTTTTCTACATTGGAAAAAAGACTACAAAATGACTTAAATGTGAATAGACATTAATGTATGTAAATACTTGTAAACCCTTCTATTTATGAAATTATTATTGGCTAGAGCACTCGTCTGCAGACTTGTTCCCTTCATTGTCAGTTATGCTGAAATACAGGTACAGTAAAACCTTGGTTTGCAAGCATAATTCGTTCCAGAAACATGCTTGTAATCCAAAGCACTTGTATATCAAAGCATTTTTCTACAGGATGTAAAAGAGAAGAGAGGCACCTCTAAGGCCGCGTACACAGGATCAGTCAAAACCGATGAAAACGGACTAAAGTTCAGTTTCATCGGTCCAAAACCGATCGTGTGTA
Organism: Rana kukunoris; assembly: GCA_029574335.1. NCBI lineage: Eukaryota > Metazoa > Chordata > Amphibia > Anura > Ranidae > Rana > Rana kukunoris. The sequence goes on along the minus strand of CM056049.1, from coordinate 623,156,876 downwards.
GGCCCCATCGGTCAGTTGTCCTTCGGTCCAAAAACAGAGGAACTTGCTTTAAAATTGAACGGATGGATGCCTGACCGATGGATGCCTAAAACGTAACGATCATTAGTATGCAAAGGCATCTGTCAAAAGGCCGCACATGGTCAGAATCAAGTCAACGCATGCTTGGAAGCATGTTTGAACTTTGTTTTTTTCAGCACGTCATGTGTTTTACGTCACCGCGTTCTGACACGATCGTTTTTTTAACCGATGGTGTGTAGGCACATCAGACCGTCAGTCAGGGGGTTTAAATGGGGGGGGTGGACTATGATGGTTGATTGTGTGTACAAGGCCTTAGTGGGGGGGGGTATTTGGGCAATAAGGTGGGGGTTTGTTGCTGGGAGTTTGGGGGAAATGTTGGGGTACCTAGGGAGTCAGGGTGGGTATGGTGTTTTTTAAGGGTGGGGTAAGAGGCGTTATATTGCTACATTGATTGGGGGTAGGCCGCGTACACACGATCGATTTTTATGAGGTTGACATCCGACCAAAATCTGAAACTGGTCCGCTCTAACGGACCGTTTCAGCAGACAAAGCCGATCGTGTGTATGGGCTAGCGGACATGTCTGACCGGTCACGGACAAAGGCTCTCTTCTTTTTTTTAGAGTTGTGCATGCTAATATTTAAAATTTGTCCGCCGGTCAGACATGTCCGTAAACGGAGAGAAAATACTGTTGGGGTCCACACTTACAGGGGGGGGCTGGGGGGTTAGTTTTTTTTTACTTCCATGTGGTGCGGTGATGTGGCGGCGTCAACGGTGGGTGGGGTTTGTGGGCCACTGGGGCCATGTCTCACGCGTGGAGCTGTCTGCCGGCGGGGATTTTGTTAATCGATGGGGGTTATTGTACATGCCATCGGACCAAAATCTGATGAGACATGTCCGCTCTAAGCGGTCCGTCTATTTTGAGGACAAGTTATTTTGAGCGGACATGTCTCATCGTGTGTACGCGGCCTTAGAGCTCGCTCTCTTTTCCTCTCTTCTTTTTTTATACTCAGTTGTGACGTGACGCTACTCTTATATCAAGATTTATTAAAACATTTTGCTCGTCTTGCAAAACACTCTCAAACCAAGGTTTTACTGTAAATGCAGAGAGAAAATAGCACTGCTGCCTTGGGCATTCAGGACAACAGTGTTACAGCAGCATTTAAGCATATTGAAACCTTAAAAAACAGAAACATAACATATTGCAGTTTATGTCTTTAAATGCGGTGACTGTATTAGTTGTCTTTTTTTTGTAGGGGGCCTATTTTTATTTTTTTTTCCACCTGGTGATTTTGCAAATACCCCCCGTAACCACTTTCCCTCAGATAATCCCATTTTTGTTTATCATTTGACTTCCGGTTCTTCTTGCTTTTGGCTTAGATACACCTTAAATGCACTATAAAGTATTCTGATGTTAATTTTGACTGGGGAGACATGGGAGCAATTAGTGTCATACATAAAGACAAACATGTGTAATGTTGTCCACTTACTGAGGCGGCGTACACACGACCGAGAGGCGGGGTTCGAAGTTTTGCTCGCGGTTGGGATCCATAGTGGGGGTCTTGCCGCGAGAGCGTAAAAACCTGCGAGAAAAGCGACTGGCAAATTTCAGCCGCTCGAGAGTTGGGTCGCGTGTACACTTCCGACGTACAGCGTCCATACTCTATAATAATCCCGTCGGGAAGCTCTAACTATTTTCGAGCCAAAAAAGAGAGCATGCTCTCTTTTTCCTTGTTGTTTTACGAGGACTTTGGCTCGACTAAGCTTTTTGGAGCGCTCATCGGGAAACTCAGTCCGCCCACATAGTGGCCACGGACGAGCGAAGCTCGACGGGCAGGCGGCACGATCGTCGGGTGTACGCCACCTTACTGTGCATAGCAGTGCGAGTTACATTTGGCTATTATTAGGGTGTTCTCAGGCGTGCTAAAAAGTTGGTGCTGTTATTACAGCGGGAAATGGTTTATTAGGGGTATGGTAGCTGGTAGGACAATAAGAGCTAATGCTGAGGGAGTGGGTCAGAGTGAGGGGTATAATGTGTTACTTTCAATTTAAGGGTAAGGGGAATGCAGGGGGGGGAAGATTTAACTGATGAGGTGCAGTAAACACAGTAGTTGCAGGGGAGTGGGCAGTTAATAGATGAATTTGCCTGTATTATAATTAACTATATATTTTTTTTCATTTTTCAAATTATTAAACAATCTTTTGAGTTCCATTAAGTGTTAAGTTTAATCCACCTTATTTGTGTCCGTTTGTTTTGTACAGTAAAGAAAGAATGAGCTGTGATTTTGATATTAGTGAGATGCTGGGCGAGATATAATGGCTGTTGCTTTGGTGGGAGGGGGGTAAAGGGGTTCCTGAGAGGTGGATGAAATTATTAAGTGAATTTTGCACACAGAACAAAACCTATGTCCTCCCCCCCACCACCTTGCATGATCCCTGCCTTCAGTATCCCCTTTCTCCCTATCATGTTCTCTATTTTTCTCTTCTTTTCCCCCTTCAATCTGGGCGACCCCCCCTCTCTCTCCCTCTCCCTCAGGAAGTGTGGATCCCCTCATGTCTTTACCCCCCCTCCTCTCTCTCTCGCCCCTCCTCCTTTTTTCTCTCTTTCTCCCTTTTTCTCTAATATTCTCCCCCCTTTCTCTCTCTTTCCCCCTCTCTTCTCTCTCTTCTCTATCCCGTTTCTCCTCTCTCTCTTGGGGTCCCCTCTCTCTTTCTCCCCCCCTTCTGGTTTCTCAGTCTCTTCTCCCCCTTTCTGCTTTTGTCTGATCTATGGGATCTCTCTCTTTTATCTCTCTCTTTCTCTATCTTTCTTTCCCCCCCTATCTCTTTCTCCCCTCTCTCTTTCTCCCCTCTCTTTGTCTTTTGTTTTCTTCTCCCCCGGTCTCTTGGTTCTTCTCTCTCTCTAGATTTCTCGTTCTCCTATCCTCTCTCTTCTCTGTCTCTCTCCTCTCTCCCCCTCTTTCATCTCTATCTCCCGCTCTCTCTCATCACACACGTGCCCCTAATGGGGTGGTGGTTTCCACATTGAGAATTTTGATGTCTTGCTCTTAGGTGGTGGGGTAACCCTCGTGTGGGTTGTTTATACAGAGGTGACTGGGGGGGGGGGGGGGAATACGGATATAATGACAGGTGGGGGGTGGCACATGGGGGGGACTGGGGGGGGGGGGGGGGGGGGGGGGGGCAAACAGACAGGGGGGGGGGGGGGTGGGGGGGTGGTGGGGGGGGCACCACCAGCCAAAACTGGGGGGGATAACACCATCACCTAGGGGGGGGGGGGTGGAGGGGGGGGGGGGGGGCCATAGGGTGGGGGGTATATATATTCAAAAAAACCACAATAATTTATCGATATATAGAACGGGGGTGTATATATAAATATATACACACACACACACACAATATAAATCGATTTAGGGGGGGGGGGCTTGTATATATAGAAGGTATAAGGGGTGAAAGATTTGATATTGGGTGATGTGTGGTTTGATTGGTTTGCTTAGGGGTGCTAATAGTGCCTATTGGGGGGGGTCCTGGGTTTGGTGGTTTGAGGTGGGGGGAAGTGGTGTGAGGTAGTGTATTTAAGGTGAGAAGAATAGGGTAGGTGAATAGGTATGTGTACACAATGAAGTACACACTGGTATGAAGCGCGTGGGGAGGAGCAGATAGGGAGACAGATTTATAAATAAAACTAGGGTGATTGAACATAAAGCGAGCCTGGCCGAATGTACCCGAGTTGTACTCACTCGTAATGTCGGCGGACTGGCTTCGACGACTGAGCGCGGGAAGCAGGGCATTTCGACTAGAGACAGCGCTGGAGAAGCTTTCCCGCTTTAAAGCAGTTCACTAGTGGAGGCATGGAATACAGGAGCTAGCACTGCAGTGAGAGCTGATGGCTGTGCCCTATGTATCTCTGCTCTGTCCCTTGCAGGAAATAACCATGGGCTGATAATGGAGTCAGGATTGCAAGTTCTCAGTATCCACTCGTTGTTCCTTCCCGTTTTCTCCCAACGCCCAGGCTCCCTCAACTCACACTAACTGTCCAAATCCACAATCCACCCTGGACCATTTTGGTGTCCGCCCAAACCTGCCCCCACCAGTCCAAACCCCTGGATGCAACGAGCTTGATTGAGTTTGTGAAGCATGCTGGGCGGGAGAAATGAAACAATGGCTGCTATAGCTGCATCAGCCAACCTAAAGGGGAACCATTCTGAGAGGCAGGAGGCATAATTGTAAGGGTGAAACATTTGCACACAGAACAAAACCTCTGTCTCCCCCCCACCACCTTTTGCACAACCCCCCCCCTCCTTGCCTACATCTCTCCATCTCTCTCACACCTCTTTGAACTTTCTCCTCTCTCCCCCACTGTCTCATCTCTCTTTCTCCCCCTCTCAGCTCGCTCCTCCCCCTTCTACTGGTCTCTCCCTGCCCACTCTCCCCCCTCTCTTTCTCCCCTTTCTCTCTCTTTCCGGCCCCCTCTCACTCTTGCTCTCTCCAACTCCCCCTTTTTTCACTTTCTCCCCCTCTTTCTCTCTTTTTCTCCCCCTTTCTCTCTCTTTCTCCCCCTCTCTCTCTTTATCCCCTCCTCTTTCTCCCTCTCTCTCTTTCTTTCTCCCCCTCTCTCTCTTTCTCCCCCCTCTCTCTCTTTCTCCCCCTCTCTCTCTTCCCCCCTCTCTCGCTCTCTCTTTCTCTCTCTCTCTCTCTCTTTTTCTCTCTCTCTCTTTCTTATCTCTCTCTCTCTTTCCTTTCCCCCCCCTCTCTCTTTCTCCCCCTCTCTCTTTCTCCCCCTCTCTTTCTCTTTCTTTCTCCCCTCTCCCCCTCCTCTCTCTCTCTCCCCCCTCTCTCTCTCTCTCCCCTCTCTCTTTCTTCTCTATCCCCTCTCTCCTCTCCCCCTCTCTCTTCCCTCTCTCTCTCTCTCCCCTCTCTTTCTCTCTCTCCCCCCCCCATTTTTTTCTCACCCCGCTTTCTCTTTCTTTGCCCCCCTCTCCCTCCACAAACTCTTTTTTCCCCCTTTCTCTTTCTCTCTTGTTATATACAGACCAGGTGTATATAATGTACCGTATGGTGTACATATAATGTACAGACTGTACCCTGGCACTATACTGTACGTTATATACAGACCAGTGTATATATAACATACAGCGTGGTGTCGGGGGTGACACCATGTTTTTCTGCACCAGATAACACCAACCCTAGTGACGCCACTGAGTGAGACAGCACTTTCCAGCCAAAACTTGGCTTGTCACTGTCAGCAAAAAAAAGTGTGTGTGTGTATATTATATATATATATATATATATATATATATATACACACACACACACACAATTTAAATCGATTTTTCAAACCCTGGCTTGTCAGCAAAAAAAGAAAGTGCATATTTATTTTTATATATATATATATATATTATATATATATATATATATATAATATATATAAACACACACGGATGCTTTGGTTTGAGGTGCACACCCTAATGCTATAGGCTGCGCACGCCTAAGGTCAGACCCTACGCTGGTGAAGTGGGTCCTGGGTTCCTCCTGGTGCACGACAATGCCTGGCCTCATGTGGCGAGTGACCATTTTCAACGGTGATGGGATATCACTAAGTGGTGACAACCTGGTAGCAATTTGTACACACCTTAAAAGAACACACTGGTATATGTACTGTAACGTTTGGGGGATCAGCTTGATCGCAGGACACAGGCTTTTAAATCAAAACTGAGGTTTATTGAACACAAATGGCTTCACAGCAGCAAAAGCAAAACAAATAATCAGTCTCACCGACCCTTAGGGCTCAGCACTGCCATTGCAATTCACAGTCCTTGCAGGTAAAGTTCCCCAGTTGCAGGCTTTCAGGCAGGACACAAGTCCTTTTAAAGTTCTTCCTAGCTTCTCAGAGCTTTGCAGCATTCACCTGTCTAGCATCGCCATACACAGGCTCTGCTACACACTTCCACCCTCTCACCTGCAACTTCCTGTCCTCACTTAAACCATCTCCTGGACAGGTGCATTAACCCTTTTTGTCCTCTTAAAAGGACCATGGCCCAAATAGAGGGGAAACATAGCGTCCTCCAGGACGCAGCCACGGCGACCTGTACATATCCCCCCCCTGTGCCCCAACGCCGGAGGAGGTGGGGGCAACAGTGGAGCCCAAACAATGGACTCGGGAGAGGGCATCTGCATTTTGATGCAGTCTCCCCGGCCTATGCTCCACTATAAATTTAAATTCTTGGAGCGCCAGGAACCACCGGGTAATCCTGGCATTAGTCCCTTTACCTTGCCTAAGCCATGTTAAAGGCATGATCAGAAATGAGCCTAAATTTTTCTGCCCAAAAAGGTAATATCTGAGGGACTCCAGGGCCCACTTAATGGCCAGGCACTCCTCTCTCAATAACAGCGTAGTTTTTCTCTCTGCTGGTGTCACTTCCTACTGAGAAACTACTAACTGGGTGCTCCTCCCCATTAACAACCTGTGACAACACCGCTCCTAATCCTACATCGGAAGCGTCAGTTTGGACAACAAACTCTCTTAAAATTTGGGCCTATCAAGACAGGGTGTTT